>NJDC01001027.1:195380-296260 GCA_002245475.1 Calephelis virginiensis
GAAAAACAGCCTTAGCTGTAATTTTGTTAACACGGGCATGGCTTACCAAACGAATGCCCATGTTTTGGGTACACCAATAATCGACATGAAACGTGGGTAACTAATACCTAAACGCGTTAGAACTTACTTACTCCAAGAAACGGTGGCTAAATATTGAAGAACGAGTCAAGTTGGCCTATAGGATGATTCAAAATATGATATTATTAAAGAAACGACTTAAAAAAGGTTCATTTTTGTTAGGGCAAAACGCGGATGATTACTTTCACTACACAAAACACATAGGAATAAGAAAAAAAAACATTTTCATTTTACCAAATGTAAGGCACATTTCGAAAATCTTAAGGCGAATATTTAAATATAATAATTATATTTGAATGTAGGTTTAAACTTATGGGTTAGTTTTTAATGTACGGTATTTAACCGTTTATAACTCAGAGTTAAATGTTTAACCCAATTAAATTACAATTAATAATTCGACACTAATACGAGGTTTAGTTTTACAAACTCCGAAAAACATAACATTGGAAAGAAATAAAATTAGGTTAATAAATACCAATAGATTTCAAAAAACAATATTGCATTAGTGCTAATATACATAAATATTTACTGAGCTCCGCACCCAGACTTTTGTAGGGTCAACAGACGACGATGGAAACGCAAACATTTTTCATAATAGCTGATATCTCGTTCTGAATGTATTTATTTTAAGATTTTTGTGGGTTCATTAACTTAGCTAGGGTACCGATTTGCTTATAAATACTTATGACATTTGTTGTAGACTATATAAGCTAGACTCGCTTTGCATAATTCTGTGCTTATTCCAACGTCATTGTATGGAAGCGAGAGTTGGATATGCCAGAAAAAGCATGAAAGTAAATGTGGTCGAAATGAGAGTATTACTGAAAATCTGTGGTGTAACGCTCGCTGACCGCATTCGTAATAGATGATTCGTGAGATCCGAGAAAGAGTGGGATTGAAAAAAAGTGTTGGTGTTAAAATGCTAAATCTGCAAGTTCGGTCATGTGGAAAGAATGACAGATGAAATTTTGACAAAGGAAAAATGGATGTAGGTACCCGGGGAGACCAAGGTTGACATTCCACGATCAGATCGCTCGGATATTTTCCGAGGATGATGTCAAGAGTCTCCGAAACCGGCGTGTTTGTATGAAAAGGGTAATGAATGTGAAGGAAGCCAGACAGGTTTGTTAGGATCGTGAGGTCTGGCACTCGATACTCTCTGCCTACCCCGCAAGGGACTTGGCGTGAAGATATGTATGTATGTATGTACATTTGATGTTATTCTGGATCGAATCCTAAAACTTAACAATACCTCAATATTTTCAGAAACACAATAAAAGAAAGAGAAGGGACATATTTAGTGAGCTGTTATATTTATTTACATGCAACGTTTCTCTCATTTATATCTCAACTAACAGCCGACTTTTATCTTAATGGAATTGAAGAAAAAATAGTAACAACTTAAAATAAATTTTCGATTGCGAAAGATAATATGTATTATTTTGTGGTTAATAGGGTCTATTTTTTATGAAAATAATTTAAAAATAAACTAAAATTCACTCTATTTAATCACAGCGCGTGAAATCACTTAACGCAATAAATTATTCAGTTTAAAAATATAATTATTGTAATAAAACTTGTTATATTTTTTATTTATTTCGTAGTGAAATTACAATTTCATTAGTTTTATTTTATCAAGAAATGTTAATTATTAAGAACAATTAAAATTTTAACCAGAATAAAGCTATTTCTACAAATATTATTATTATTTATAATGTTGACTAGCCAGCCGAAAATTTCATCAAAATCGCTGCAGTCGTCTTGGAGGAGTTCAGTGACATACACGCGCACACAAGAAAAAAGAAGATAAAGATAAAAATATCAATACAAACATACCTGGTTCGGATGATGCCTATACAAGTAGAGCTTGGTGCCATGCAGCATAGCCCACACTTGCTTCCACGATCTATCACTGGCACGCTGTTGGAAACAAAAAAAGGCACAATGTAACCAAAAAATTCTATGAAATTTGATTGTAAACTATCAACATGTAGAGCACAGTATTGCATCAATTTTCTGGATACTGGGCTAGAATTTGGCAAATTCTCAGGTGGAAAGAAACAACTAAAACTATACTTGTATTGGATGTGAATATTTAGCCTTCTGCAGTAATAAATAAAAGCTGTGGTACCAATCCATGTGAGTTGTTGCAAGATTTTAACACCACGACATTTATACCTTCGCTTCTTAAGAGCGCTGAGACATCACCAGAATTTTTTTTCGTTGGTCTAGTGGCTAGCGTACACGCCTAACTAAACCGATCAACCGCGAGGCTCGCGTTTGATTCCCGACGGGAGCAGGCATTTGTGTGATGAACATTTAGATATCTGCATTTTCGGGTCTGGGTGTTTATTAAATTTATTCTAGTATCTATTAAAGTATTAGTATCGTTGACTAACAAACATAACACCTGCATATAATTTTCTTACTTTGGGGTTAGATTCAATTTGTGTGACTTGTCCAGGAATATTCATTTATTTAATTATAAGCGAACAAGCTCACTTCTAGAATACACACAGCACTCTAACAACAGTGAAATCAAATACTGGGGCTATTCGTTTCAGTTGTTCCGTATGTTACTTTCAGATATATAGCATGTTCATTAAAATAGAAAAGCTGAATATGAGTAGTTCGACAACAGAAAATTATATCTTATTCAAATTCTTCAAAATAAGAAGATTCAGGAACGTTAACATTTTTTTTGTAAGTACTGTGCCTTAACAAAAAATGCGATAGTACGTACTCATGAGAAAAAGCCTAGTAAGATAGTGTCGGTTTTGGGAATAGTTTTCAATTTTTTTTTATGAATGGATGAGTAACTAACGAAAAAATATTTTATAAATCTTTTACTTTCATTCTTCCTAATGTAAACTAACCTTTCCATTGCAGACCACCATTTTGATTTGCACATTTCCTTGAACATCACCTTCTGGAAGCTCGGAATTCTCCGGTATTTCTTGATTCTTCTTCTCTGAACTGTCAAGTGAGGTAATAATTATTGCAACTGTTATATCTTGTACTTATTACTTACATCATTTATTGTTGAAGTTCATTGTAAATATTTATGTAAAACACATACATTTTGTTAAAAGAAAAGCTTGATGAATTTGCTATTACAGCTCCCATGAGAAATATTTTTATAAAAAAAGCCAAATAGTCTAAGTGTTGTATGTGAATATCAATTATTTGCTTGAAAGAAATGAATGAATCGCCTTTGTCGTCTAGCGCTCCAGGTGTTGCACTTGACTAGATGAGGTCCCGAGCTCGATCCCCGGGTCGGGCAACGAAAAGAAAAAGGTTTTTTTTTAACTTTCCTAACAAAAATGTTGCTTGGGATTGGATATGTGCCCAGTTAGCGATAGGCTTGCCACCTATCATAATCTGAAACTTAGTGACTTCGAGTAGTCGTGTGTGTCCTGGTAGTGCCTCTGGCTACCAACTTCGGGGATATAAGTGTGAAGGTAATTTTTTTTATAAATACACATTCGTAACAACACGTTTTTTATGTTTATCTCTTTCAAGTAAGGTTAATAAAAGCAGACAAATATGGTGTATAGTTATCCTGTTATAAAATATCTAACAAGAAATAAAGTAGACTAAATTTCATTATCACAGCTTAAAGGACCAACAGACACTTCGAAGAACCTTTTTTTTTATAAAAAAGCAAGAAAATTTTTCAAATATTTACAGGAAAAGTATTATCAATTATAGCAAAAAGTCGAAGTTATGACCTCATAATTATCAAAATTGACATTTTAGATTTTTGTGACGTTCAAATGTCTTAAATTGATGTGAGTGTTGGTATTTGTTTCGTTACAACCGTTTGTTTAGTCGGCAAGCATCTAAGGGTTCAACGAAATGGTCACAAGATGGCGAACGACTAGTAACACCTATGGGGACGGGACTTAATAACCTTAGGTGGGGTAGGATCAATGTTGCAGTATTGATAAAAATACGTTATATAATTATATGTATATAAATTTGCTTGTTCCACTAGTGGTAATTGTATTAGTTTTGTGTTAACATAACATTAGACTAGAATACAAATACAATTTACGTATCTG
Organism: Calephelis virginiensis; assembly: GCA_002245475.1. Taxonomy (NCBI): domain Eukaryota; kingdom Metazoa; phylum Arthropoda; class Insecta; order Lepidoptera; family Riodinidae; genus Calephelis; species Calephelis virginiensis. The sequence continues at coordinate 199,523 of NJDC01001027.1, forward strand.
TTAAGTTAAAGCAATGCCTACATCAATAACTTGAAATTTATCCTATTTGGGAATTAGCATAAAAATCGGTTTAGCACTTTAATAATGAATGAAAAACTTTAAATTAAAATATGTACAAACATACATACATGTTTGGACAACGTACGACAACGATTGGACGAGTAACTTCGTTTTTTTGTTAGCAAAAGTGACGATACATAGCAGATCAATGGGCGCGTGAGTTTTATTATAAAGGGGGTTGTAATATTAAAAAGATGACATGTGCAATCATAATCTAATGTATATATAACAAAGTTAGATATTCATGTGTTTTGTAGTTGACAAGATGACAAACGGTGTTTGATTAATTTTATAATCTAGATCCAGATTTACTCTAGCATGAACTTCTAACTTTACCACATACTCTATATACTTACTTTGACCAACTTGTATTCACGTAAATGATTTATTTTGAAGCTAGCAAATTTAACTATTTATAACAATCTAAATTTTTCACTAAATATCTCATAAACAACAAAAAAAGACATAACGACAATCATGCTAACAAGTAACTTATATGTTTGTATGTTCATCAACACATATAACTTGCATGCAAAACAAACATGCAACATCTGAAGTTAAATACCAATTTAGCCTTTTAGGCACACAAGCGGAGTCAGTTTCAACGTTTATTTGCACATGATAAACATGGTTTGGAACAAAATGGAAAAAATATATGAATTGTCAATAATTATGTTGGATGTAGTGCTTAGCTTTGTACATTATTTAACAAGTTTCGTAACTTGAAAAACATTTGCGCAGTGATATTTTTATTCCATTCAAAGATTTAGCACACATTGTGATAAGCGTCATCTATCGGCGAGTAGCGCAACCGCGACGTCATGCGACGTACCGCACGGGAATGGTGGCGAGGGGGTCGAATATCTTCAGCAACGGTGTTATATCTTCTGTGAATCGTGGAGGGCGCCATTTTCGGTAAGCACTGCGTTTCGTTACAAAACACAAACAAATATTTTTATGTTATAACCAATTTAAATGGGGGACGGTTTATGAAGTTAATGTTATTTACCATAATAATTTCACATAATACCTCTATCTACAACATACAGTGTACACTTTTATGAAGGTGCTTTATATAGACTACGAATGATACTAGACATTACAAGAGGTTTTGTACTACAAGGGAATTAAAAAAATGAGACGTTATATTTATGCACACAATATAGTCACTTTCGGCTTTAAAAAATTAACAAACCTTTTTCAGACCAAGAGCATAGGACTTTAATGGCATTACTTTTTTGCATATTATAACGTCTCTACTTGTTATTAAATAAGGTTGAAATGTTATTGCATTATGTCAATACCTTCTTAAAGCATGATGATCAACTTCTGGCTCCACATCACCATCCAAATGTAAGCGATCTCCCCATGTTGCTTTCAGATAGGACACTCTTCTCATTGCACGTTCCTCTTCTAAGCAAGAAATTTGAATTTTAAAAACACTTGCTCACTTATTTACACTTTAGTTTATGTCATTACGGATTTCATTTAACATTAAATCTATCAATAAGTCACAATCTCAAATAGGTATAGTTAATAATTGTTTAAAATATAATTAACGTCTCTGTATGCGGCTGTAAAACTAAATTTGAAAAATAACATTACCTGAATAAAGTTAATAAAACAAAATGTAATGCTATCTTGTATAGACATTGTATTATCACTCGCTTCACGTCGAAAACTCTAGTTCATAACAAATCAAACTATTTGGAAAAATAAGGCAGCAAAAACAATACACTACTAGAAAATTTCGAACGATAATAACTTCGTACAAAAACAATACAAATTCAGTTCATATAATCAATAGTGTTATTACAGATACGTTATCTTTAGCGGTAATAATAATGTAATCTATAATCTTAAAAATTGACGACAACGTACAATTGTGAACTAAACTAGAGTATGTCATATTAGATTCACTTGTAATGATGAATTATGTTTAATCCTAGGTAGGGCTATGAAGCGCCACATACATATATATCTTCTAAAGATATATTATGTGTATGTGGCTTGTCTAATCTTGTCTTTGTATTTTACTAGGAGAGTTTAGCAGTCACTCGCGTGTAATGATAATACCACCGTGCCAATCCCTGCCGCCATAACGTCAGCGCTTGCCGTTGACGTGTTCCAGTTTGGAGGATAAAGTAGCCGGCAAAATTATTTTTGAACGAGGTCTAGCATCTCGGCTTAAAGTTAGCAACGCACCATTGCCACCTTTGGTGTCTCTAGACGGCGTAAATTTCTTACCATCAGATCTTTTTACTTGCCTTTCAATATCATTACAAAAATCCACAACATGAACATTTTGATAACTAAATATCTCAAATGTTTAATGCCTATTTAAATTACTTTTCAAATGTAACTGTTCGCAGAGTAAGTTAGAAAATAAGTCTAAAAACTTCCGTACACTTTTAATTGTCATAGATATGTAGATATTTATCTATACTTGAAGAAAAAAACTTATTGCGTTTTCTATGCCTGGCTTATCTACGAGCGTTTTCTATGCATGCTGCATTTGAGTATGCAGATTTCAGTGTTAGACGTAGTTCATTAATTGTAAAACATCTTAGTTTTAAGAACCGAGGTTCATAGATTGCGTCATTCATACTAAAATTCATCGATTATGTGATTTTTATTCAGGGGCAACATCATATAGCATCATCCCATGTTCGAGACTGAAGCATCATTACTTTTATGTTAAAAAGGTAGTTTCTGCTAAATAAAATTACTTGCACAAGAGATTAAGATAGACCTCCGCATCAAGTTGACAATTGATCATAAAACTTTTTGTTATCAATAGGCGACATGCATATTATTATATTCGTATTTGTCCATATGCATTTTTACTCCTGGCAAAAGCTAAACAATTTAAAAATGGACCGGACGATGATTTCAGAAAATATTTCTAATACTAACCACCTAATTGAGCATCTTTTTTCTGTCTTCTCGATACCAGATCCTCAGCAAAACCTGTTACAAAATTGAATATATTAATATGAAGCATATAAAATGTATATACAGTAAACATCTATCATTCACGAACGGTTAGTAGGCGTTAGTAGCACACCTAAAAGCACACACACATTCCGTTAATATGGCGAAGAGAAATGGTTAGGTCCACAACACTCTCTCCAGTTTATATGGTTAACATAGCATTGGTAGCGACGAAATGAACAGACTTCAGCACGACTTTATACATATTTTAGCAATAACAACAACACCGTATAAAACATATATTTTTTAAATTACTCATAATCTCAAGGCTAACATGTTAAGATTTTTTGTTTATGACAATGTTTATTTATTTATGGTCATGACAATGATAATAAGATTTGTGTTACTTTACTGTTTATTTAAATTTTTTAATTCAAACTTTTTCATATCGATTAAGAAAATGTTATGTAAAAGATTAGTGATACTATAGTAACGCCATTTATAACATTTAATTTTTAAATATTATTAATCCATTGCATAGTTGTAAGACTGATGTTTTTCTAACTTCATGAATTTATGTCTTCTGTCATCTTTACCCTGGGTAAACAAAATTAGCGTAAAACAATATCAAAATAATTATTAATGTAATGAAGTATTTAGTATCTTCACGCCAATATCCCCGAAGAGGTAGGCAGAGGTACAACCAAGGCACCCACGACTAGCCGAAGACACTAAGTCCTACAATGTGATAGGTGGCAAGCCTATAGCCAACCGGGCACATTTCCAATCCCGACCAACATTTTTTTATTAGCCGACCCGGGATTCGAGCCCTGGACCTCATGCAGTCAAGTCCAACACCCGGACCGCTAGACCACAGAGGCGACCAATCTACATCGAAGTATAATTATTAATATAACATAAAAAAATATTAATACTTAAGCGAGTCGCCGAGCACTGAAAAAGCGCAAAAGCAAAAAAGTCTGTTCAATTCGTCGGGTGTAAGAGCAAGATAACAAGAGGGCGGATGGGCGAGAGGGAGTGAGAGGGACGAGAGAGCGGTCGTCAGGACCTGAGTCGGCGGGCGTAGTTGGCGTGTCGACAGAGTCGGTCGGGTCGGGCGGCGCCAGGCTGAGGCGCGTCGGCCGCGTCGGCACACACACCTCATTCATCGCCTCCATCTGCTCTCGGTTCAGCCCCATGCGTCTCTTCGCGTGACTGCCATCTTGGGGAACACTGCCATTATCACTACCCTGGCCAACTAATCGGCGTCGAGATACGAAATGTGTCGGCGAAAAGCTTAAATAACATCCGCCAATCGGAAAGCCAGTGTGATCAATGTTTAAAACAAGTAAAAATTTTATCATACTTCTTTTTAAACTTTGTTGATTCGATCTCGTGTTTTCCGATCTGCTACAATTTGCAGACATTAGGTGAATGTTAGATAGACACTATAACATGTGGGATACTATTGTACTATTTTTCATCATAAGCATTGACGAAAATTAAGTTCGAAAGCGTGTGTTTGATGTATGTAAACTCTAAAACTTTTTTGACAAGTTTAACAACTTATTTTAAAAAGTTGATTGTTATTTAAACACTTTTAACATTTGGTTGCCTAGCGCAATGAGTGCAATGTGTTTGTAAGCTGTTTTGTGTACGTCACCAATCAATAAGCTTTTTTGTGCAAGTGCTATTTGCCAATAGATGGCGTTGTATCACTTAAATTTAAACAGTAATGTTGAAATAAAATAATTAAGCACAGTAGAACTGCAAAAACCGACTACAACTATTTCTTTGGGTACCATGTCAATGGGTTGATAATTCTTGTTTTGAAAGATAACAAATGGTTCCGAAATCTTTTTAGTAGTTTTTGAGGTACCATAAACGACTAGTCGGATCATGAAAAAAACTCATATGGGGCCATCTAGGAACCATGACCTATTTTTCTAAAATTAACCATTAAAAATGGTTAGACGGAGTAATCGCGTAACAAACATACAAAAAAACATAAGAGTCGAATTGAGAACTTCTTCTTTTTTTGGAGTCGGTTAAAAACTAGTAGTACTCATTATATAAATATTTTTTTTTATTATTAAAAGAAACATTTACATTAAATAACATATCTATAGTCTTGTACAGTGTTTGGTTTCCACTTCTGCAAATTGCATAGGTAATATTCATATTCTCAAAAAAAGAATTTCTATATAAATCTATCTTTGAAGACGATATATTTTTTATTTTCTCACCTGTGGCATTATGTCTTCTAATGGGTAATCCTTCACTGCCGGTACTATTCGACCTCGTTCTCATTTGAACTTTTTCTATTTCTGAAAATGAAAGGAAAATGTTAACAATGATTACAAATAGCCTTTTTTCAAAGGCTATTTATCTGCGGCTTCGCTCCAATTGGAGTCGCTTGGTTATTTTTAATATTATCAAAAAATTGTATAAAAAATTTAATGAGTAGTGGTTAAGAAGATTTCGTTTGAAAATGTAACAAACACACTTACATACTCATTTAAGATATTTGTTGAGAGGATTAGACAATGAGAAGAGGAGGCAAACGAGCAAGCGGGTCACCTGATGGAAAGTGATCACCTCCGCCCACGGACATCCGCAACACCAGGAGTATCACTGACGCGTTGCCGACCTTAAAGGAATGAGTACGCTCTTTTCTTGAAGGTTCCTAAATCATAATCGTTTGAGAATACCGCCCTCGGTAACTGATTCCACAAATGTGTTATACGGGGTAAAAAAGGCTTCGGAATCGCACAGTTGTAGATCGCCACGCATCAAGATTATGAGCATGATACCTTAAGCTTTGACGCGATGTCCGAAGGTGGAAATCAAGGGCTGGAATTAAACCAAACAACTCCTGAGGGAATTCCCCGTGATAGATGCGGTAGAGAACACTGAGTGACCCAACATCTCTACGCAACACCAAGGAATCAAGCCGATTGGTAACTGCCCGATATTTTTTCTAAGAATTTTACCCACCGGGCACATATCCTTCTGGAGGCGGACAATGTAAGTGTTTGCTGCCGGTGATCACCAGCTGGTTCCCCGACAAACTGCCGCCGAGTGGTGCCGACTCATGTTCCAAATCTGAAAACATAAGACGACATTTTTATGAGTTTATGTTCTATAACTTATAATATCATCTAGTTGGAAAAAAATTGTAAAAAATGCCACCAAAATTGACTAATTTCACTCAATATAAATATTAAATACAATAATTATTATAAAAAAACTTCCACCATCTTTTCTCTCGATGGCGCCAAAACTCCAAACGTAAGTTTAAAATATGTTTGCGTTTCTATTGACACTATTAGTTTATTTTAGGTATGGCACCTCCTTCCTGGTTTGTTAAACAAGTCCATATAATTCATTCACTTCAAGAACATAATACCCTCGGACAATTGAATCGCAGAACTCCTCATATCTTGTACTTATGTTCGTTCCGAGGCTTACCTTGCTGCGGTTGTACATCAAGTGATCTAGCTTCTCTCCTCGAGGTGCGAGTTTCGAACTCCTTCCGTCTCAACGCAACACTGGGGTCTAGTCTGGTGGTGGACATGCGAGCCAGTTCACTTCGAACCACTTCCGTCCGCCTTTCTCCTACGCCTCGTGCTTCTTCCAACTGCCTCGTCCGGGCCGTAACTAGTTGAAGCTCAGGTACTGGATATCTATAAATGGTATGAAATATATCCATTAACCACACCAAATTATATAGAAGATTTTTGTTGGTAGCAGTTGAGACAGAAATATGTATGAATTGCAAAAAAATATTATACTAAAATGTACGCCTTCAATTGAAGTTCAAGCGCCGCATAGATAGATGAAGTTTTAAGTTTGGAATGCTAAAAGGTATGACATGGTGTCTTTAAGAATCAAACAAATAATACAATTAAACTTTGTTGCAATTATCTTCCAGGTATGAAACAACTCATCTCTTCTCATATCCTCTGACCCCCTGGATTGAGAGGTTAGCGTACTTGCTTAGTTACCTGTAATTGCTTACCTGTTATCTTGGTTGTTTTGAACAGTTGTGTCTTCTCTGTATTCGTTTGCTGAACCATTTGTTAGGGCTGGCGTTTTTGTGCTTTGTGTACTGGGCGAGGATTCCTGTATCTTTGACAACGTCGACACAAACTGATTCTTGTCCTGTTTCGTTCTGCTTTTGTCGTTATGAGACCCATTTACTTCACCATAACCACTAAACGTTCCGCTGTCTACGCTCGTGGAACACTCATCTTTTTTCTGTTCATGGTTTTGAGGTTGGAGACTAGGAGGAGGTGATGCTGCAAGCGGTGGGGAGGAAGGGGGAGGTGGCCACGCAGGTTTTTGCAATTTCTGTGGCCTGGCGTAGAACTCTTTCTGTTTGATCGGCGGTGGTACATCTGGTGTGACCCAGCCGGTGGGTTGACTAGGTCGTCTGAGAAATGCTTCTTTTTGCTCAAGACTTTTTCGTATTCGTGAGAGGATGATAGAGTCGTCCAGTTCTCGACCCGTGAGTGTCGAGTTCGAATCAAAGGACCCGAGACTGTCTTTGCTCTCTGCGGCCGACGATGGTAGCGAGGTATCCGACTCCCGCCTGCTGAAAAGGAATTGAATGAGTAAGAAAATACATTATAAGATAGATAACTAGCACACGGCTCTCCTGATGGTAAAAGATAAACGTGGCTTATGCCCCATTGACGTTGTAGGTTCGTCACTGTTTATTGCAATTGTGCAAGTCTACTAGCGGACCCAGATCTAAGCGGGGATTGTCGAATGATTTAATTTCCATTGCCGGAAGCTAACACTCATGTCAAGAATGGTGATTGTCATAGGTTATCTTTTGTGAGATAGAGGACGTCAGTGAAGCTTCCACAGAAGGAGAACTAATGATTCAAATAACGTACCTAGATATTAGAATGTAACTAACCCATCATGCAAAAGGTAATGTGGTGTACTCGGCAACCGTGGCACTTCAAATCTCGATGGTGGTGGCGCCACTGTTGCATACTCGGGATCCTCACGAAGTCGAGTGGGTGCTTGAGGAGCAGCGAGCGTGGGGAGCGCTCGCGGCCGCCGATACGCGTCGAACAGCCGAGACTCGTGCTCTGTCACCGCTGGCATGTCGGCTGGTCGCTGATTCGTCTCCGGATTGTAAGCCGCTTCGCTAAAATACTGAAAATAATGGGGCATTTTATTAAAACTCTACAGAGTCTCCACTCAAAATTTAATATATAAAGAAACGAACGCTGTAACTACTGTCAAACGTTGCGATTAGTTGCTACCGCCTGCTGGTCGCAAAATGGCTCATTCGTGGTGACATTACGATTGTATTCGAATGCGACAGTGGGCACACCAGAATTTATGAACAAAAGCCGCAAACGCAGTTATGACAATAATAATAAAGCGTGAAAGCATTTCATATTGTTATTGCTATTACATCATTAGAAGTATTAGTACCTGTAAGTATCTTCAGGCTCATATCCCCCAAGGGGTAGGCAGAAGCACAACCAGGGCACCCACGACTAGCCGAAGACACTAAGTCCCACAATGTGATAGGTGGCAAGCCTAGCATCAACCGGGCACATATCCAATCCAGGGCAACGTTGATTTTATTTGAAAATTGAAAATATACATTATTATTGAAATATACATTTTCTATTTTTTTTAATTGCCCGACCCAGGGATCGAACCCGGGACTTCAAGAAGTCAAGTCCGACGCAAGACCGCTAGACAACAAAGGCGATAGATTAATACCTGTATAAAACAAAACCCCTGTCAACGCGAAGACTCTTGCATTTTTTGGACGACAAATCAACCTTCAAGATTGAGATGACTTTGACTACCAATACTTTAAAGATTTTTAACAGATTTCCAAAAAGGAGGTTCAATTGTTCGACTCCTCTTTTTTACCGTCATTTGTGAACAGATTTTAAAAATCCGTTTATTAATTTATAAGAGCGTACTTTTAGATGGTTTCATTGGCGCCAAATCAATTTCTGATGATATAAACCCAGGGAAATCGTTTCAAATACTCAATTTTTATGTACTTACATGATATAATAGTAATATCAAAGTCGGTTTATGTGGGTTTTACTACGCTTAATTATCATATGTCAGCAATTTTAATTTCATTTGATATTTTGCTAGACCAAAGAGTCGTAAATTTTAACTCCATATAACTACTACTATACTATGTTTAAAGCAAATTGCGACATAAATTTACGATAGTTTGACGTATGAATTATACGAGAGAAAATTTCTTTAGAAAATATACAATAACGTAAATGTCGAGTAAAAGTTAGACATCACATAAAACACATGTAGTTATAACAAAATTGAAAATTTCATTATTCAAACGGAACTCATTATTTTTATCAATGGCGGCGAAAATAATCGTAAATCTTTAAAGTTCTAAATGCCTATTATAAACATGTCTAGTTTAAAATAGTCATTAAATTAAAATAATTTCGACTGATATAGAAAGTTAAACTTTTAAATTAGTCACTGCTTCTTCAGTTTGTATTGTATTTTGTATTTACTTAAATACAAAAACTTAAAAATGATCAAAAAAGAAAAACCAATCGGCCTTGCTTAAACTAATTGCACGACCGAAAAATGCAAAACCAATTTAACCCGTGTTGGTGCGGCCTCCTTTGCAGAATAGACCATTTGCTTCCCTGCCAGGCAGTTTTTTTTTATTATTTTTTTATATTATATTGGAAGGCAAACAAGCAGACGGATATCCTGGTGTTAAGAAATTCACGCCGCCTAGAGACACCAAAGGTGCTAATGGTGCGTTGCCAACCTGAGGCCGGGATGTTAGGCCTCGAGCAAAAGTAAGTTTACCGGCTACCTTACCCTCCGAACCGGAACACGTCATGACGTTATGGCGGCAGGAATAGGTAAGGCGGTGGTACCAATCCGGACGAGTCGCTGCTAAACTCTACCACCTAGTCAGATGTCACGGTGTTAGTGACAGTGAGCCTATGCTCGCCTTTTACGAGCTGCCTGGCAAGGAAGGCAGATGGTCTAGTCTACAAAGAAGCCCGGACCAACACGGGGAACAGTTTGCAAAATGCGGACATAGGCTTACCGTCTCTAACACCGTGAGGTCCTACTAGGTCGTAAAGTTTCGCAGCGAATGGCCAGGATTGGTACCACCGTCTTTTTCCTATTCCTAATCCTGCCGGATAACGTCAGTGCTTGTTCTGGTACAGAGGATAAGGTAACTGGTAAACTTATTTTTGATCGAAGCCTAACATCCCGGCTTCAGGTTAGCAACGCAAAGTTACCACTTTTGGTGTCTCTAGGCGGCGTGAATTTCTTACCATCTCGAAATCCGGCTGCTTGTTTGCCTTCCAATATAAAAAAAAACAATATTTAACTTACAAAATTTGAGAACAAGTGGGCACATTATTAATTTTTAGTATTTGGTACATTCGCCAGACCAAAACCTGCTTCATTATAGAAACTAAAAAACAAATACTTTAGTATCAACTTTTAGATACATATACACTTTTTATTTAATTTATTTGAATGCCGTGTATAAGCCAAATGCCGTCGATTACCTATCCACAAGTTTGAGTTTGAGGCTGATAGAATGATAGGCAATCTTTGAAACTTGTTTCGGTTCGGTATTTATTAAATTTATTTCGGTATCAATACACTTTCGATTTATAAAGATCAGTCTATGTAGTTTACTTATTATGTAGGTATTTATTTGTTTATCAATTATATATTAATTTACTATTATATGCAATTTGGTAAACCATACTAATATTGTAAATAAAAAGGTGGTAAGAAAGTTCTCTACTACTTCACGATGTAGAGTCGGTTTTCTAAAGAAAGGTAAAAGGTAAGTCGCGGGTCAGCAGCTAGTAAAGTTATAATTTTATCCTTTCAAGGTTTTACTTACATATTTTCGAATAAATATTAACATCATTTTTAAGTGAAACTTTCTCATTGTGATTTTTCAATCCGAATTTGCACAGGTCCCGGCATACAATTTACCTTCTGCAACAGGTCGTGATCCCTGGGCACCACAGTGAGCCTCAGCGTCTTAGGCTCCCGCTGCGCGAGCTGCACGACGCGAGCGTAGGGCGCGCGCGAGCGTCCGCACGCGACCGGCTCGCCGTTGACGGCCAGCACCCGGTCGCCGGCGCGCAGGCCCGCCAGCGCCGCCGGCCCGCCCGGCCTTACCGACCTTACGAAGATCGTGTCCATCGGCGCGCCCACCGCGCCCACGGCAAGGTGACGCGCATCCTCGTACAAATCCTGAAATTATGCACCACATACATTACTATTTGCATTTTAAAATTGACCAACGAATATTTACAAAAACTTTCTAGACTATCAGGTACTAGATAGTTAGTACTAAATAATTAGTAACTAGTAGAACTCTAAAAATACGACGTTTACAAAATATGTTATTACTTAAGTGATAAATCTGTGTAATAAATTATGATGTTCTCAGATTCAAATCACAATTCCGGTGATAAATCATTTTTCTAACAACAATGAATATAAGAAGGCCCTATAAGTATGAAACAAGCGAGAAAATAAGAAGCAAAGTAAGTATAGTACTACTAGTTCCAATCCGAAGCTTGACGAATATAGCCAAAGCGCATAATTTAAATAGCACTACTATAAGTATCTTCACGCCAATATCCCCCAAAGAGTTGGGCAGAAGCACAACCAGAGTACCCACGAGCCGAAGACACTAAGTCCCCCAATGTGATGTGAGATGGCAAGCCTATCGCAAACCGGGCACATAGGTATCCAATCCCGAGCAAGGTTTTTTTATTAGAAAATTGGAAAAACCCAATTTTCTTTTCGTTGCCCGACCCGGAAATTGAACCCGGGACCTTGTGCAGTCAAGTCAAACAACTGGACCGCCAAACCACATAGGCTAAAATAAGAAGCGGTTGTGTTAGTCAAGGATTACTATTGTTTAAAGTGGTAGTAAGATTTGGTCTCTGTGACAAATTAAATCAGTTATTTTGGCAAATAACTGCTGACGACAAAAAATATTCGATTCTTTCTTCAAAGTCTATGGTATACTGAATACATACCTGTAATGTGTCCGGCGGATAGACAACAAGATGTCGGAGCGTGAAGCCGAAGCCGTGCCGCGCGTCCGGCCGCTGGATGACGATGGACCGTGGCGCGGAGCAGTTCGAGGCGGGCGGTGCGACGGCAGCGGTCGCCGGCGGGAGTGCTATCGCTGGCGCGTGGACTACCGGAGGAGGCTGTGGACACAAACATCCGTTACAACCATGAGCTAAGTAAAACTCTACCACTTTTTCTCACCCACACAGATTTTCTGACAATAACGATAACAAGTATGTTGTTCACCACCTATGCTACCATTCATATTGGAGCACAATCGCGAGCACTGACTTCATAGCTACTGGGATTGGTAATATTGTTTTACAAATAAACTAGCAGTTGCACGAAGCTTCGCCTGCTTAACTTGGCTTTTACTGCATCGATTTTGATGAAACAAAGCCTATGTCACTAAGGGATAATGTAGCACTCTAAGGGTGAAATAATTTTTGAGATCGGTCCAGTAGTTTCGGAGCCTATTCATTTCAAACAAACAAACAAAAAATCAAACATTTCCTCTTTATAATATTAGTATAGATCACACTCGTCGCAGGACGTTTTTATATTATGTTATCCGCCCGAAAGCGTTTATTTAGTATTGTTTCTTGGATGTAGATTTACATGATTCATTTGTTTTGTTGTTGAATTTGATGTACGGAAATTAAGGATTAGTGTTTCTAGGTCGCTGTGAGACTTCTAGTCGAATGTCGGCTTTTTCAGTAGTCATTCGGATTTTTATATTGGTTTCATTAATACGGTTTAAATATTTTTATAAACGATTTTCCATTATCTTGTGAATCTTTCCAGAGAATTCATAGTCATTGGTCCTACCATTTTATTAATTTCTTACAGCAATCGTAATGACAGTGATCGCCACTAGCATTTCGGGTTAGCTACTGAATTTAAGAAGTTCTTCTTTTCAAATTATAGACGGCGTCTATGTCGTCTTGCCGACAGTAAATTGTCCACTAACGATATATTTCATTATCAAATATTATACAAAAACAAAAGAAGAAAGCAGTAACGAGCAACGAACAGGACAGGTGCCAAACAGCTGCCAATTTAGAAAGTTTATGCGCAAATTACAAACATTACAAGGTTGGCTAATAATCAACATCTGCTTTACATTAAAATACACTATTTTTAATAAAGCAGACAAACAAGCGAGTGGGCAGTTTGATAGAAAGCAGTCACTAGTGTTTACGGAAATTTGCGACAGAGTTAGTTGCCAATACGATGCCGGCTTACAAAAAGTTACTTATCGCCCTGAAACGCCTGGGTTAATTTTAGATGTGATCCGAATTTAAATAATATATTTAATACTATAAATCACATTTTGTACTCCATATTGTCTTGAAAATCCCCTTATTGGTGTATTAATTATTGAAAATATACGTACAAAGGAAGTTATCAGTTGGACCTTTCAATAGTAAGAAATACCGGGCACCAATAAACATCGAACCTATATTAATGGTGTCTTGGTTATTGTTGGGATACAAGCTGCTTACTCCCAACTTTTGTCAATGGAGAATAGATTTTCATAAAAAAAACATTCCTTTTATATGCGATAGGGTTCTGATTACAAAAAAAGCAAATGTTTGAACTTGGGCATTATATTATATGCATATAAAACTATTAGACGTGACTAGACTAGCATGTATAACATTCAGTACCTAAGAATAGTATGAATAAAGCCTTTTGCGTAAATGTGTTTGCTGACTACACCACAATAATGAGCACAAACGTAATATTAGTAGAAAAAAATATATGCTCGACTCTTTCAAGTTGCTTGGTGGTGACCTTATCTCATCGTCATAAGAAACTCAAATCAAATATCGAAAAAGAAATCAGATTGAAAACAAAGATGTAGATACATGACAGGTGTCGAATTAGAACAACTGTCGATTTATAAAAAAAAAAACAAGCGCCTTTATAAAAATTATTAATAATGTACACCTGCTTATTATAAATAACCAGTCATTTCCTACATTAACAAAACTAAACCTTTATGAAGTAGGCTGAAAAAAAGGACTTCCAATTTGATTTGTTTGAAATATCTTCAATCTTCATCTTCAAAAAGAGATATGTCAGCAACAGATCCCTTTTTTTACACAACTATAAGGCAAACAATCAGGGGAAATTGTGAATCTGAGGTTAGATTGTAAAATGCCTTGTCAAAAAAAAACCAGCTACCGTACCCACTTTAGTAAAACACAACAGTGGCAAAAACCTTAAGGCAGCAGAAAAATGGAATACGCTGATACACATACCAGTCCAGGAAAGTCGTTGTCTATCTCTACCACCTAGTCATTTTTACGGTGTTAGTGACACACAAACCAACGAGCTTTTAAGGGCTGCTTGGTAGGAAAGCCATTGATGAATATTTTTCTAAGGAGCCCGAGACATTTAGTTTTATTTTTTTACTTTTAGTAAGAAACTAAGTAAGTTTCTTCACTTCCCTATCTCCAAAAAGGTAGACCAAATTACTATCTATATACTAGCTGACCCGGCAGACGTTGTTCTGCTGTATTTTTAATGTGATTTTAATAAAAAAAATGTGGTGAGTCACCCTTATCATTTAGGGGTATGAAAAATAGAAGTTGGCCGATTCTCAGACCAACTCAATATGCTTACAAAATTTCATGAGAATCGGTCAAGCCGTTTCGGAGGAGTATGGGAGCGAACATTGTAACACGAGAATTTTATATATAGGAAGATATATTTAACTAGCCGAAGGTACTACTTAACCCCATTATGTGATAGGTGGAAAACCTAACTCCTACCCAGCACTTATCTTGCCTGAAAATTGAAAAAACCCATTGACACGAGCCGATAATCGAACCTGGAACCTCAAATAGTTAACACTAACATTTGACCATAGAATCGTTATTCAAAAGTTACGTGATTCCCAGGCGATACGCGAGTTTGATCTCTAAGTGCGACAATATGATTTCCATCACACCAGCGTCACGTAATAAAGGTTACGTGGAAATTGTACCACATTATCTCCCGAGATCTGGATCCATACCAGTATGGTTGCGATGAAAGCTTGAATTGAACTGGAGCACAAGGGTCAGACGGATTTCCTGACAAAGATATTCATCTTCATTTTAGCGTCACTTCCAATAGTTAGTCATGTTTTTCATTATCACCTCTGAGTTTTATATCAGACTAGCCGATCCGACAAACTTTGTATCGATTAACATTAACAGCTAGTTAGTTTGTATGGATTAAAGCATTGTTTTTCCTATTTTACCGGTTTTTCTGTTCATAAAACTTCGCCTGTCAATAACCAACACAACAAAAAAAGAATGAGAAAAATTGGTCCACCCGTTCAGGCATGATGTGATGACCTCGGGAAATGGGGATTCATTCTTATACAGGTATTACTTGCTTACCGCCCGCGGCTTCGCCCGCGTGGAATTCCCAAGGGAGCATTTAATCGGGACAAAAAGTATTTTATCACCCAAGTCAGCTTATACCCTGTCCGTTTACCAAATTTCATCAAAATCTGTTCAGTAGTTTCTGCGTGATTGACGGAAAAACATCCAAACAAAGAAACATTAATAATATTAGTATGATATACTTGCCTACACAGCAAACTTCGTATCGCTTGAAATAACAGCTACTAATAGTTTGTACGGATTCAAGTATTGTTTTTTCAATTTTCCCTGCATTTTCTCAGTTTTTCTTTTCATAAGATAATTCTAACAATAACCAACACAATAAAAAAGAATTAATAAAACTAGTTCATACATTCAGGCGTCATGCGATGACCACACAAAGCAGATTTTTTAGAGGGGAATTTGACAGATAGATAGAGATGATAAATAGATGTTTTTGGCACAGGTATGAGACGACACATCGACCATTATCAGAATAATCTTGTAATTTAAATGGCTAAATTATTTCATAACGTCGGTTCTCGCAATAACAGTGATATAGTTTACAGGATAGGGTTAGTGGTTAACTTAAGAGGCTTAAAATTTATAAAGTTGATGACCCACCATTAACTTTTTTGGTGATTATACAAGAAGTGTAATTATTACTTTCAAATAAGTCCGTCTTTTGTTTCTATTTATTTTTATTAAAACTATGTTTTAACCTAGCTAAACTACTGTTCTACTGGTTTAAGAATAGACTCGAACCTTTGTCTATACTAGTATCTGAAAATGACCGCCTTAACCCCAGATGGGTTACACTTCCATAGTATTAATATGGGTTACTTTTTACGAATCTTGGCACATATGATTCAGAAACATGAGCTTTTCCTGATATTATCCTGATTGCGCTGGCAAAGTGATGGGCAACACCAACTCTATATCTAAAAAAAAGTATCTTCACGCTCATATCCCTGAAGAGGTAGGCAGAGGCACAACCAGGGCACCCACGACTAGCCGAAGACACTAAGTCCCACAATGTGATAGGTGGCAAGCCTATCGCCAACCGGACACATTTCTAATCCCGACCAACATTTTTTTATTAGAAAATTGGAAAAATCCAATTTTCTTTTTGTTGGCCGACCAGGGATTCGAACCCGGGACCTCATGCAGTCAAATCCAACACCCGGACCGCTAGACCACAGAAGCGATAGCTCTATATCTACTGTATAAGAACTATTTATTACTTAGCAGCCAGGAGCATTCAGATTATCAGGGAGATTTCAATTCTTTATTCATCGCCCGCCATCGTCGACGGAAACATAACTCTAAGAAGATAATCTTTATTAGCACTCAACCAGACGCACAGTTTTACATTTTACAAACTCAAACAAGAATTATACCCTTGCATTCAAGATGGTAAACGGGAACATAAGCAAAACTAGAGTCTTTATTTTATTAAGTTTTGTCGCTGATTTATTATGTCTTATATAATTACCAATATACGTCTTCCAAAATAGCGTTCCGATTTTATGGCATACATACAATCTGCGATTTTCTGAAACCGCCCTGCTGACTTATACGAAAACGAAATTTAATCTTATATGTCATTAATTTTGTAGGCGCCTGGTGAATTTCCATTTAATTATTAACCTAAGAATATACTTACTTAAACTTCCATTTTTTATTAATATTTTTTAAATAAGACAACATTTTTTGTTTACACGTCATATTCAAGGCTTTAATTAAAATAATATAACCATGAGTATGCTGTGAAAGCGAAACCGGTTGGCTAATATTATAACATTAAAATGTAATAAGTGAAAATGTATTATTACATTATTAATCCCATTTTAAATTGTCGATATGAAAAAACTTCATGAGTTTTAGAATTAGTATTTACCAAATAATTATGCAAAAAAAAACTTAGCTCTGTCATGTACATACGGAATTTCTTTGCGGAATTGTTTAAAAAAAATGAACGCATTCGTAGGAACAAGTCTATGCACATACCACTAATAACAGAAATTTGTATGAATTTGTTACGGGCGAAATTTCGTTTCGATTTTTGAAAGTTGAATTTCGTAACAATATTGCGAATGTATGTGATGGGCTTTACACAATACTTCTATTAACGCTAACTTTAATGAGCAGCCATAACTACCCTTAGTATAATTATTTAAATTAGACAAACGCGGGAACTGTCAAATGAACGATTGAGATACTAGCGTATTGTAAAAAAAAATATTTTTATCAATTTTCGTTCCAGTATATGAAAAAGCAAACACGGTACCTTCCATCACGTATGTAATTTAAATCAAATTTAAAGCAGGTGGACTACCGTCTAGATTCTTCAAAGGAACCTAAATGCATATAAGAAGGATAAACAAAAACACAAACAACAAGTTTTTCCCCGTGTTGGTCCGGGCTCCTTTGCATAATAGACCATCTGCTTTCCTGCTAGGCAGCTCGTAAAAGGCGAGCATAGGCATACCGTCACTAACACTATGGTAGTGGTAGAGCTTTTGGTAGTGGTAGAGATTTGGTACCACCGCCTTACCTTTCCTGCTATAACGTCAATGCTTGCCAGTGACGTGTTACGGTTGGAGGGTAAGCTAACCAGTAAACTTACTTTTTCTCCAGGCCTAACATCCCAGCCTCAGGTTGGCAACGCATCATTACCACCTTTGGTGTCTCTAGGCGGCGTGAATTTCTTACCATCAGGAAATCCGTCCGCTTGTTTGCTTTCCAGTATTATTAAAAAAAATTACAATAACGATTTCCTCATACCATTCCAACCATCTTGAAATTCAAGTAGCAGTCCAACAAGGCTCATATTTTACAATCTAACACTGCCGGGGAGTCTGCGAGTGCTCAAGAATTTCAATTCTAAATAAAATAATTTCCAATTGATACGATCCGAGGTAGAATGTCCGCCGTCCAGCCAGCGGGCGGTAGTTACACGCCGATTGCTGCCCACGCCCCATCCAGTCCGCTACCGTCATTACACAGATGAAGAGAGGAAATTCAGCATTATAGGCAAAAATATCCCCGCTCAATGTCACAGTTGAGGTTAGAGCAGTGGTTCCGAAACGCAAAGCTGCGTAAAGAGGTCGTGTGCAAACAAAGATATATAAATCATCGCCTTTGTGGTCTAGCGGTCCGGCGTCGGACTTGACTTCTTGAGGTCCCGGGTTAGATCCCCGGATCGGGCAACAAAAAGGAAATGTGGTTTTTTCAATTAAATGTTGCTCGGGATTGGATATGTGTCCGGATGGCGATAGGCTTGCCACTTATCACATTGTGGGATTTATAAGTGTCTTCGGCTACTTGTGGGTGCCCTATTGTGCCTCTGTCCACTTCGGAGACATGGGCGTGAAGATATAAATAAATAATAATAGCATTCGCCAAATAAGGCCTGTTTGGCGATATATTTGCTAGTTGTCGCCATTGTATACAGAGGCTGTATAATCGACCTATTTCAACATCTTCCTTATTCATAAACAAGTAGTTAAATAGGAGGTCTAAACATTGCTGAGCTAATCATTTGATGAAGCCTTAACATTGTTTAAAAATATGTTATTCAGAAAATACAATTTGACAATGCTTCGTAAAAAACAATGTTTTTTAATGGATCTGCATTGTGTAACTAAGCTAAATATAAAATGATGTCATTTCCGTAATATTTTCCCCCGTGTTCGTTCGGTTTCCTTTGCAGAATAGACCATCCGCCTTCCTGTCCTACCTACCTAACCGTCACTAGCACCGTGACATCTGACTAGGTGGTAGAGTTTTGCAGCGACTCGTCCAGATTGGTACCACCGCTTTACGTATTCCTGCTGCCATGACATCAGCGCTTGCTGTTGATTTGTTCTGGTTCGGGGGATAAGGTGTCCGGTAAACTTACTTTTGCTCGGGGCTTAACATCCCGGCCTCAGGTTGGAAACGCACCATTACCACTTCTGGTGTCTTTATGCGGCGCGAAATTCTCACTATCAGAAAATGTGTCTACTTGTTATCTTCAAATGTTATAAAAAATGCTCTGGAAAACGATTCGTTTGATCATGGCAGACATTGACCATCTTCACAATGAAACATATTATTTATCCTCTATTGTTCCAAAATATTCCGTTCAAATTCGTCCAAAATTCAACAAAATCAAAATATTTCAATGCATGTATTATAGAAAACTCATAAGAATACACAAATAAGCTATATTTTATTACATGGCTATATTATTACATAGTTGCGTTTTGTCATTGATTATTGAAAAAACACATTTTAGCTGTCCAACCCTGGAATCGAATTCGGGAGTCGGAACCTCATTTAGTCAACGTCAACAAAGGACTATTAGACCAAGTAAGCTTTTTATATTTTTCACTAGCATTTAATATGTTATTTACATACAGAAGCCATTAAAGTGTTTACCTGTAAAAAAAAAAGAAATACTTATATATTATACTCATAAATTTGAAACGTTGAAAGTAAAGTAAGAAAAATTTTGAAGTAACGTATAAACAAGTCCACTTTCGAATTTACAAATTTAATACAAAAACAATAAACTGAGTACTTTACTACTTTACCAGTTTCGTTTAAAAATATCCATCCAACGCGGTCGATACACTAAGAAGCCTCATTGTGCTAATGGCGTACATGATAGTATTAAGTTACTTATGTGGATAGTCTAGCGAGCACGTATCAGCTTATATACCAGACTACTTTACTAATCACATTTCCTTATATTGGTCACTTGAGAATCTATTTGTTCTTTCAATAAAGTATTGTAAATCGCAGGTAATTCGAGATGGTATGGTAGAGTTGGTAGTGCAGCAGGCTATGGGTGACAAATTTCTAGCCGCCATTAAGCCACTGAACTAGTACTAATTCTCTAACATTGCTCGGGATCGCATATGTGCCCGGTTGACGATAGGCATGCCACCTATCACATTGTGGGATTTAGTGTCTTCGGCTAGTCGTGGTTGTGCCGCTGTCTACCGTTATATGTGGCGGATATGGGCGTGAATTTACTTTTTTTGAAGTTATACTTCTTTTGACGCGATTGGGAAAAATGATGAGAGTGAATTTTTAAGATGCACGCGCACACCGATAAATGTGACAGTCTGAAGTTAGTTGCTACCTACAGAAAAAAGCAGCACCCTGAAGTTAGTTGCGAACCTTTTTATTTGGTATTGTTGGATTGTTACGCCAATGAAGTATAATTTCTTACGTGCGTACATGAGTACACACACTCTTTTTTTTATGCATGCTTAAACTTGAATGATGGCAGATGCTAATGCAATGCCAAAAAATAATTGCCACTGTAAAATAATTAGTCAAAAAAAGTTTCCTATACACGTGCTACACTATCCCCCAAGATTAAGCTGCTTGACGTTATTTGTAACCAGATTTGTCGGCTACATCCCCTTCCGACTTTATAAGGCTACTTAACTCTTCATACTTAACGGATACACTCTTTGCGTCAAAGAACTTAGGATCAGACGGTTTCACGTGTTCTATTTTTAGAACAGTTTTTCTTAACGTTTCTAAGATTAACAGCCGTCTCTATAATTTGAACCACCGCATTACCTATTCACGCTAAGGCAGGAGGCCTTAGCGTGAGAGCTCGATAATGGCGTTTCGTAGTAAAGGGTAGTGTAGCCAGCACACACACAAACGCACACGCTCACACACACACACACACACACACAAGTGACATAAAATCCCGGCCATGAGATAGCGACGAAGCAATATCCAAAAGGTAAAAAAGCTATGATATAACCGACGCGTCGTCACCGAAAGTCCTCACTCTATACACAATATACATGCAGAAAGAAGAACCACCACGTCACGTAGGTGTAAGGTACTACTGCAAGCCAGGGTTATGGCAAAGTAACGGTACTTAACACCTCTGAGGGCGGGAACTATGCGGGATACTACAGATGACTTTCAGAGAGTACGCTGGAATAGCCATATAACTATCCATTTAATCGACGCATAATGTCTTAAATACATAATAAATATCCCTGGACAAGTAATACAAATTGAATCTAGCCCCAAAGTAAGCAAATTATACGCTTGTGTTATAAGTGTTATTCGACGAGTATCGTAATCGTCTAATACATAGAAATACTTAAATAGATACCAGAATAAATTTAATAAACACGCAGACCCGGAAATGCAGACATCTATATGTTTATCACACAAATGCCTGCCCCTATCGGGAATCGAACCCAAGCCTCGCTGTGGGTCAATGTGGTTAGGCGTGTACGCTAGCCACTCGACCAACGAGGCGGCCGAATACATAAGCAAAGGCTACGGATCGTCGCCAACAGGGATGCCACACTATCTAATTATATAAAAAATAATAAAAAATATCTTCGCGACCGTATTCCTGAACAGATAGGTCGAACCAGGTCACCCACGATAAGCCGAAGGAACTACTTATTTCCACAATATGATAGATGGCCGTTTTAGAGGCCTAAAGAGGCCCGTTTAACGTTGTTTTTATTAGAATTTTTTTTTTATTTGGGGACCGAATCTGAGACCTCATAAAGTCAAAGCTAAAACCGAAACACTAGACCACGTAGGCGATCTTTTTACCACCACTAGACCACAGAGATCATAATAAAACTACAATTTAACTCAAAGCTCTCTGCAATATCAGTATAAAAATAAAGTAAGTAGGTAAGTTTGTATCATCCCCAAAGATATAGGCAGAGGTACAACCAGGGCACCCACAACTAGCCGCACTAAGTCCCACAATGAGATAGGTGGCAAGCCTATCGCGAACTGGGCACATATCCAATCCCGAACAACCTTTTCTTTTATTAGAAAATTAGAAAAACCACATTATCTTTTTGTTGCCCGACCCGTGAATCGGACCCCGGACCTAATGAAGTCAAGTCCAACACCTGGACCGCTAGACCACAGAGGCGATTTAAATTAAATTTAAAATAAAGTTAATTCGTTGTGAGGTCCATAAACAAACTAATAAGTTATAAGTAGACGGAAAATTCAAATTTTCTCAGTTATTACTAGAAAGCCACTTCGGCCATTATGTCGGCAGCATTTACGATTTGATCGTTGAAGTTCGCCTTTCTACATGAATTTGCAATTATTATATATTGAAAACAGTTTCACTGTTCCACTGACTGAACTGAACAAGTAAGGAACATGATAAACTAGCTGTTCCGGCGACCTTCGTTCCGCCCGTTCAGTTTGTATGGGAAAAATTAAAATGTCGTTTTACTTAGTTTCCTCGCTGTTTTAAGGGATAAAATGTACCCCATGTCCTTCTCTTGGTTCTATACTATCTCTCCATCAATTTTCAGCCTAATCAGTTTAGCTATCATGACTGATTCATCTTTCATAATTATTTGTTTTTTGTTTCTATTGTTTTTAACGTGTATCCTGCTATTCGGGGCGATGATTAATACAACGAATTAAAAAAACCATGAAAATTGGTACAGCAGATCTCGAGTTATAAATGTTGTAACAAACCCGACTTTCTTTTATATATGTAGAAGATAAGGGCTGTTAACTCAAACTGTACGGTACTTCAGAAACAATTCAATTTAAGAATTTACACTTTTCATCGTCGGCACTTGGTGGGGTTTTATTGTGCGCACAGTCGCAACAGTTGAAGTTAGTTCAAATGCACCCTTAAACTCAAAAGCCTTTTGTTAGATTTTAATTTAAATAATACCGATTGAAAAGCAGTTATTAAGTAAAATGATGATACTTTGTTAATTTAGTTTCTATATTGTAGTAAAACACGTGATATAAAAACACAATCAAATTGAAAACACGACATTTTTTCTAAAAAACAGTCAAAAACATAGGAAACATGCATCTTCACGCCCATATCCCCGAAGAAGTTGGCAGAGGCACAACCAGGGCACCCACGACTAGCCAAGGACACTGAGTCCCGCAATGTGATAGGTGGCAAGCCTATCGCCAACCGGGCACATATCCAATCCCGAGCAACATTTTTTTTATTAGAAAATTGGAAAAACCAAATTTTCTTTTTGTTGCTCGACCCGGGAATCGAACCCGGGACCTCATGCAGACAAATCCAACACCTGGCTCGCTAACCACAGAAGTGATAGGAAACATATTGCAAAATTACAGTTTCAATTCGATTCATGCATTGCAGTGCATTTCATCTCCTGAGTTCGATAAATTACCTGACCAGCAACTTATGACGAGCATAGGTTTACTCCTATTTGAAGTGTTTCCTATTTTTGTCTTATCATCAGTGTTAAAAACTAACGTGTTCCCGGAACATCTAAACCTGTGATTGGCGACACACTATTAAGTATTAACACTGTGGTAGGGATATTTTTACCGACTTTGAAAAGGGTTTTATATTCGACTCTTAAAATATTAGAGAAATCAAGGTAAATACTCAAATTTGTATACGTAGATAATTTACTTGTTGAAATAGCAAAAAAAATTTTTGTTTGCTTTAATCTTCTTGTCTTAAATAAAAGGTTCACATTTCTTCTGCACAACTTAAGGATAATCACAGGAGGTTCAGAAAATAAATTTTCATTTAAAGATAACACAGATAAATGTAAGAGCATTTCAAGATACAGTAACCCTGGACCAGTAGATAGCATCGTAAAACACTATCGTCCCCTATTCCGCAATATAAATATTTACGAGTACTAAATGTCCGGCACTTTGTATACTAAATATTTAGGCTGCGTCTACACGAGTTTTGTGTATGTATGTATGAATTTTCAACTCAATGGAACATAATCCGTGTTGGTTCGGGCTCCTTTGCAGAATAGACCATCTGCCTACCTGCCAGGCAGCTCGTAAAAGGCAAGCATAGGCTTACCGTCACTATGACCGTGACATTCTACTAGGTGGTAGAGTTTCGCAATGGCTCGCCCGGATTAGTACCAACGCCTTACCTATTCCTGTTGCCTTAACGTCCAATGCTTGCCGTTGACGTGTTCCAGTTCGGAGGGTAATGTAGGCGGTAAACTTACTTTTGCTCGAGGCCAAACATCCCAGCCTCAAGTTGGCAACGCAACATTACCACCTTTTGTGTCTCTCGGCGGCGTGAATTTATTACCATCATTAAATCAGTCTCCTTGTTTGCCTTCTATTATCATGAAAAAAATAATAAACTTCAGATCGATTCAAAAGCGAGATTTTGATAAAACTACTATGAACATGAAAAGTGTTTTCTTTTGCTGATATAAACGACTTCAACAATTTCCAAAACGAAAAAAAATCGCATATCTTAATGAACGAGATAGCAATATATCACCTGCCTTTTATGGTAAGCTCGTCGATAGAAAACTGCAACAATTTCATACTGAGAAGTACAAAGCTTCTTCATTTTGTCACCTGTGCCCTTACAATAAGTTGACAGCACTATACTCGCTAGATAGCGTCTCCGTAAATTGTTTGTATGAAAACTTAAAACAGAGCAGCGCCTCTACGGGTAGCTAAGCTAACTAAATTTTCAGAGCAAAAGCTCTAGAGTTTTCGATACGTTAATTGTCCTAAATCTACAGCAACTCTTTGTGAAGGCTCTATCTGCCAATGCGACACTATATGACGTCTACAATTATAGCTTAGCATATATTATATATTATAGCGTATATTCGCGTTTGTAAATCTACCTTACCTAACTACCAACGCTATGGCGGCAAATGAGTTAGGCCTTGGTGCCAAACTGCCATACAACACTTTACGAGTGTACTTTTAGATCTACCTACACTGGTGGAATAAACTAAATTACTAGAATACACTCCAGTGCGTAAAGAAGTTTGACAGTACCCAAATCAAAAGTTTACTCTTTAAAAATACATATGAACGAATCCTTACAGTGACGGCAATTTAGGTTCGGGCGCATTACTCTACAACCGGAACCACTTTCCTTGACGTAAAGTTTTTATACCTCGAGAAGTTGAGTGCACTCGTATGAATAGCCGCGGCGGTATAACAGCCATTTTACGTTTTTTACCGTCCTGCAAACAAGGGTTATGTGTTTCACGAGTATCGTTTACTACATTACATCCTGAATCGACAGATTCAGAAGTCGAAAAAAGTCTTAAAAAAAGCATTTTATGGCATAAAATAGTAAACCACACGACTATACCGATGGTAAGAGACAACCGCTTTTTTTGATAAGACAGCGCAAAGAACACCACCCTCCTAATGGTAAAAGAAAACCGTGACTTATTGACCATTGATGTTACAGGTGCGGCTATGCCCTGTGACCAGGACAACAACAATACTATATAGACCAAACACAAATACAAACCACCGATATTAAATACCTGCCTAGTCGGCAGGTTTTAGAGACCAATTCTGGAGGATCATCAGTTAGCTAAAGCCACAGAATAAATGACTTTTGACTTTTTTTGACTTTTGATATTATAAATGTCGCTGTCCTTTAGCTGAGGTGTTAAATCCTAATATGCAAGTCTACCGGCTTACCCTTTAGACCAGAATATGGTACTGTCATTATTTAAGGCGGTCTCCATCACCAGTGATCTTGTTTGTTAAAACATAGTTAACCTATACTCGTCTAAGCTGCCTAAAAAGATTTGCCATTTTTTTTCGTACTGCAAAGGACTCGAATTCTATGCCAAAGTTAGTTTAACCGGATCAGTATAATTTTGAAGTATTCAAAGCAAGAGTGAATAGACTTCTAGCTGAGTGCGCCGCCACCTTTGACGTGAGGCAGGCACTGAGCCATAATATGTAAAAAATATACAAAAAAAAACTTTAACAATGGACGGGTAGTATATTAATAGATCACAGAGACCTTATATGTCAAGTGACCTGTTTATACATTTTCCAAACCAATTAACCGTACGCGTCCACAAGGATATGATTACGAAAATACCAGGACCGTTGGGACGTTCAAACCTTCAATCATTTTGAACTTTAAACACACGAATGCCCATTGAGTCTAGTTGCGTTAACGTTAATAGTTGACCAACGAGCGAAAGGACTTAATTAGTGGGTTCTTCCTTAAAATATAATTTTATCCTAACTGGTTACTTTGTGTATGATGTGTATCAATTTCTACTGGTTCGATAATTCTAAACACAAACTTTAAGTTACCAATGCGATGCCCTCTCGTAAAATACATTGTCCACTTTCCACCCTTAACTCTTTAGGAAAGTCCGTTTGTATAAGACAAAATGAAAGATCTTATAGAGAGGAAAACTGAGAAAATTGCAAGAAAACACGTCACTTATTGTTTTCTATACAAACTGTCAATTCAAAATTACACAAATTGATCAAAGCCCAAATTTAGAAAACTAAAAAAAATCTATATATTTAAAATATTGGTGTTAGTCAACTTTACTAACATTCCATAAAAAATAAATAAACACACACAAATATACGATACAAGTGACACAAATGCTTGTCCCTCTTGGTAATTGAACCCAAGCTTCATAGATGATCATTGATAAAAGGCATGTACGTACACCCCTTGACCAACGAGGCAAACGATGTTCAAGATTCAAACGGTCCAATACCATGTCCCAAATCTCCAACAAGTTTAACAATGGGCACAAATATTATCTGTGACAAGGTTGGCAGTAAACTCAAACGATTGCAGGTTAGCAAGATAAAAAAATGACTTGCGCTATCTAGACAGGTAAGGTTAAAATATGTTCTAGATACAGATACATAACATGAACTCGAAAGCTGGAGGCTTGTGCAGTTGACAACAGTAGTTTATTTTTATGTACGTACGCGAAGTTGGAAGCCAAGTTATCTGATCAATGTTCGTTTGTAATAAAGTTTAGTTTATTTTTAACCAAGTGCTTCAGGAGAAGTTTCGGTTATGTTGCTCTACTGTATGTACGTATGGATGTAAGTTTCTACATCCTCTGCTGCAGCTTGAACGACTTGAAGCATTTAAAAGTATGAGTTATAATTGTATTAATCTTGACAGTGCGACTAAATACTGGATCTTCTCAGTGTGAGGCCGCGATTCCGATTCGGCGGTAGTATATTAAAATGTCGACACGCACAAGTATCATTTGTATGGTTCAAGTGAATAAAGCTTTTTTGATTGGTTGATTTTGATACTTTAAAAACTAAAAAAAAATTCTACCAATTCGTCAGAAGAAAGATTTAAATTCAATATTAATGGTTAATTTTGCAGTTTGTTTTTTTTAATGATTGCTTGTTAGATACTATCAATTTGTTACCTGGCTTATATTTTGTGCTTTTGTCGGTTGTGGTCTTTTTCTGATTTGCGTGTTAATATTGAATTTAAGTGACTATAAATATGTCGAATTCACAAAACCGCCACACAAACTAGAAAAGAGGAAGAGAAATCTATTTATTTGACATCGACAGCTTTTTCTTTTCTATCTTCAATCAAAGCTCGCCCAAAAATTTCCATTGAATTCTAAACCCATGCTTATAAATATCTAGAAATCAAGAGAAAATGTTCTGTATCAGAAGCTGACGAGTCGGACTGGAAACCTTATCTAGGTTTTATTGATAGCGAAGTAAAAGTTCACTAATCTTGATCCAACTGACGCGACGCGAACTGACATTCACAATCACAATCTCAACGCAGATCAGACATAAATTATCGGACATACATTTCAAGATGGCAGCTATTAGTATAAAAATACAGTTTTTATGTTTTAAGATAGCAAACCAGCAGGGGGCTCTTCTGATAGCAAGTGAACACCCACCGTTCCATATGGACACCATAAGACGTGTAAAGATAAGTCGTGATTTTATGTCGAGTGTGCAAGTTTACCAGCTACCATACCCTTATGTGTGGAACACCACAAAAGCAAGTTCTAAAGCAATAGCGTAAAAAATAGATATGAAGGTGGAGGCAAACCGGGCGAATTGTTGGATAGGATTTCACCACCTAATAAGCACAACACAGCGTTTTGAAAATACCCATAACCCTTATGTTATACTAGTAAAAATTATCAAGTATTTTAAAGATTTTACCTAATAACGTAATATAGATTAAAACTTTGATTGATTTTTTCAGCAAATAGCGGAAACTTTAAATCTTTTCAATATGAAAATTGGTTCAAAATGAAATAAATTTACGGATGACCGGTAGCAAAACTGAGAACCTAAATGTTAATGTTTCGAAAGGAAAAAAAATGGCAACAATTAGTCCTTACACAAATAATATTATAGAAATTCATCAGGTTTTTAAACAATCGTAAAAGTAAAAACTGCATAAAGCCTATAAGAGGAAGGGAGAACACTTCCTGGACACAGCCTGACGTTGATAAGTTGCTAGTTTTCCGATGTTAAATCAATCTGCCTAATGCGTGGATTATGCCACTAGCTTTAATTGATTAACGCAACTTATAGATAGAGCATTATTCGTGACTTAATCCTGTAGATATCTAGGGAATATTTGATTAATGGCGAATAATTTCCACTAGTCAAATGTGATTGATCATTTCAAAGTTATATTACGTATACAGTTCAATAGCTACAGCGCCAGAACGATCTAAGTAAAATAATTACACAATCTAATAATAAATCAGTTAATAAAATGTCATATTGCAATACGAAAAATATACGTTTCCTTTGACTTGATGCGATAATTTATTTTCTTATTTGCAAATCAAACAATTTATCTATATTTATAGAAGTATAGATAATTTGTAATAACAAATCGGAACTGGAAGGTGATGTAAAGGCGATAATAAACAACGAGACAAGACTGAATACCGGTGCGACGAGTGATCGAAACGTTAGATTTGTATCTAAAGCAGAAATGTAAATTTTTGCTATGCTCAGTCTTAATTAACTGCCTCATATTTAACAAGAAATGGCTAACTAAGATACTTCCAATTATACGGTTTAATTTGAAATAGTAAACATAAACAGCAGTGAAAAACTATTACTGTCATCATTCTCGAGTTAATCGGCTGTATGCCAGGCAACATTTAAACACCTTTATTATTAACCACCGAAGGAAAATCAGGGGTGTTATAAGTTTGACGTATCTGTGTGTGTCTATGTGTCTGTCTGTGGCATCATAACTTTTGAACGAATGGATCGATTAGCGTGCGAATATTTGTTCGATAGCTGACGTGATCAAGATTTTAATTTTTTGAAAATTTGTTGATTTTTTTTAATTTAAGCGTTATATATTCCGATGTTCTTTTCATGTCTATCTAAGTTTGACTGGTACTTTGCGTTTTTACAAAAATGGCCTTTGAGCATAATATATTTTGTACGAATCATTGGCGATATTATTGCATCAATTATAAACATAATGTCAAATTAAGCTCTACGAGTTAGGCATGACGATTTGAAACATTGGCCCAATTTATACTAAGGCCTTGCAACATATCAAAGTTCCTGATGGAAATTACATGAGCGATTCTGATATGATTTCTTAAATGCTTCTCCGTGTCATATTTTATAAGGTATCTATGGTTAATTGGATAAACCTTGAGTAAATCATGTTTAAATCAGTTACCTTAGATGGAAACTATCAAAGTATACTAATTGTTCATTTAATTTTAAATTTACAACACAATTAAAAAAATACCTTTATGTTTCTGAAAGCAGTATTAATATATGATAAACAATATCAAGAGAAAATAACGATAATAGCAAACAACGGTGTTACGACACTGTTTTCATTGGCAAAACAAAACGGTGAGCACCAATACGTTATGTTAAGAGGACAATAAACATAACATACAGAATAATGTTTCCTACGGTTATGGCGTTTCGGTCTGCCAGCATTCATTGAATTTGTATGGAATGACTCGACAGTATGAAAGTAAAACTTGACAGTATAATAAAATATTTCGCAAGATAACAACATTACTCTTGGTAATAGAAATGGAAAGTGATTTTCTTTTAACCCGAGTGTGAATATTAAGAAACCGGTGAACGTAAACCGCAGCGAAGCGTAAGTCATTGTGATTCTCATAACATCAATACTATTATTCTGATTATAACAATTTTCCATTTCCCATTCGTTAAGTCAACCGTACTTCTGATTTTTTCGAAATATCAATTTCAGTGTATTTTATTAAAAAAATTCGGGATTTTAAACAATAATTTAACTGTATTGTAAGACAAAGACTGTGTAGTTAATAATTAAAATAGTTCTGGAAAAAATACAACCACATGGCCGCTGTTGCCCGCGGCGTTGCCCGCGTGGTCCCACAGGAACATTGTTTCGAGATGAAAACTATCATATGTGTTAATCCCAGTTAACCCCTATGTGTGTACCAAATTTCATGAAAATCGATTCAGCAGTTTTTGAGCGAAGAAGTAACAAACAGACAGACTTTCACATTTATAATATTAATAGGATAGGATATATTAAGACAAAATGTCCGCAGTGCTTTTCCAAAAACACAGCAGCTAACAACCTAATAATACCCGACGTTAGAACATAGCAGATTTATATGTCTTTAGTGATATAGACCTGACGATGTTGCAAAAAGTAAAACCAGCTGACGCGTAAAACAATATCCGGATGGCCGAGCTTTGCTCGGTATTATTTTTTCAATGATTCCCCTATATACTAAATTTCATGAAAATCGTTGGAGCCGAATCCAAGATTCCAATTATATATATACAAGAATTGCTCATTTAAAGGAATAAGATAAAATTTTAAAGAAAGTGTATTGTGGAAAAGTACATATTGTTTTATAACTGTGTTTTATAAACCCTATTACATAATTATTGTTTATCATAAATATATTCCGGTCCATGTCTCCAATCACTTTCCAGGCGGTGATTTTCAATATATTTTATTAACGTTGTCATCAATAAAAATATCACTTAAAAATGTTTATTGTTAAAACATATCGAGTGTTGGGAAAATTTGAATAAATTACGCGCCAGCACGCGGCCGATAACTTTCGATTATATCCAATCGTGTGTCGACATCTCAATTTCACTCTTTCATGATTCATAATGTTGTCACTCACGCGCCTTCAGTAAACATTCTTATATCTTCATTCAATCTCGTAATTCCAATAATCTTATTATCTAATCGCTCTAAATATAGAAATTGTCAATTCAGAAACAAATGGACTCTTATTATTTTGAAACTGTTTTGAGTTTTGATTTGAGGTTTTGAGTCAAAAAGCTAGATTCGCTTAAGCACAGAATTATGCTTAATGCGTATATATAAACGTTATTGCGAGACTTGGGTATGTCAGAAAAAGAATGAAAGTAGGATAAATGCGGTCGAAATGAGAGCGCTACGGAAAAAATGTGTAGTGTAACGCTCGCTGACCGCAATCGTAACAGTAAGATCCGAGAAATAGTGGGATTGAAAGAAGGTGTTGGTGTTAAAACGCGAAAGGGCATGGTCCGCTGGTTCGGTCATGTGGAAAGAACGACAGTTGAAAGATTGACAAAGCAGATATACAATGCGAATGTGTATGGATGTACCCGGAGAGACCAAGGTTCCACGATCAGTTTACTCGGATATTAAACGAGGGGGGTGTCAAGGTTTTTCGAAACCGGCGTATTTGTATGAAAAGGGTAATGAATGTGAAGGATAGACAGATAGGTTTGTCAGGATCGTGAGCTCTGGCACTCGATACTCTTTTCCTACCCCGTAAGGGACTTGGCGTGAAGATATGTATGTATGTATGAATTCTGAAATAATCTTAAAATTAAAAATTTCCAATTAACATCCGACAAACGGTCCATCCTTTTAAGTGTTATGATGCCATAGACAGATAAATACTCACAAACATCTAAATTACACCTCTCTTTTTGCTAAACTGAAAAGAATTATGAAACATAATACCGTAACTGTTCTTTCATCAGGTCCTTATCATAAAGTTCTCGTCATAACAAAGTATGAACAGATCTAGTTAAGACAAATCTAACGAGTCCAAACTCGAAGGGTTTAACAGTAGGCATTCCAGGGTTATTTCTTCTATCTTCGAGCTCCATCATCAAACCAGCTCAGTTGTATCATTCGTTAGTATTTCAACTGTTTGAACTCACACTTGTTCCAAATTGAAACAAATATCCATTAGGCGTCTAATATTTATTTCGATGTTAAAAAATGAGCAGCGAAAGAGGTGATGACCCAGAACGCCTGAACAGATCTCTAAACCATCTCGATCGCGTCAGTTTTAAATAAATAAAACGCATCAAAATCCGACCATCCACTGGAGAACTCCGATGTCACAGACAAACAAACACACAAATACACAGACACGTCAAAATTATACGCCACTCGATGTGCGTCGGGGTTAAAAAAATTGATTTAGTTGAATAGAGCTTCAAGATTTAAGTTTTTTGTGTGGTATTAGACAGCGAACTAGCACACGGCTCTCCTGATGGTACGGGACAATGTTTGCCTATACGCACCATAGATGATATAGGTGCATCTCTGTTTTGTGACCGGGATGTTAGGCTGTGCACGTCTACCGACTACCCTACTCTAGGAACCATACATGACACTGTCAGTAAGTAGTTTGTTTATTTTAATTTAAGGTGTCAGATTTTGTAGGGGGTAATAAAAATGATTATCTTTATTATTGCAGCAGGAGTAGGTAAGGCGGTGGATGTAGCCGAGCAAGCTGCTGCACAGCACTTTACCACCAGTGGTATTGTTGGTAATAACCCTTTAAACCTTCGCTCGCCTTTTACGAGTTGCCTGGAAGGGAGCAGATGCTCTACTCTACACAGAGGACCCGAGCCAGCACATGAAGAGTAAAGTCTGGCTAAAATTATATTTTGCAACTTGTGGACTACTTTTTTACATTCGATTCAAAATTGTTATCTATTTTCTGAGGATGCAGACTGTCGGGTGCGGGGATGGAGGGTGTATCTGTGTGCAAAATTATGTAGTCCTTGACGAAAAAAAAATTGTGTTATTTTTAAGTTTATAAATAATTTGACCAATTTATTGTCAATGTTTATAACATAAGCTATATTCATACTGTATTACCGTGACATATCGTTATAACTACCACATTAACATTTACTACACTGCCCTATAACTTAGATAATATACATTATTTATATGATAGACAGACCTAATAAAATTACAAACAGGTTAGTAAATAGACCTATAGTATATCATTTCTATCATACAACACATACATAGATTTAAACTTCGTTGACGGGTCACATATGGTTCACCAAGTGCTTATTTTAATAAATGCAACATAAAGTTTTTTGAAGTAAAAATAAGATAAATTGTAGTTGTTTATATATATGCAAGGAGAAAGAAACATATACACGATGGGGTACGCGATTCTGCAGTGTCATAGTTTATGAATGAAACCTTAATTGCGATTGGAGACCAACGGTTGCAACAAGACCAGAAGATTGATTGCAGAATTGCGACGTCATGTAAATTGTACATCCGGTCGTCGAACCGCGAAACGTCGTCAAACGTGTACACGGCACGAGCACGGTGAAAATAGTCAACTTACAGCAGGAGTAATTATCCCCAAGGGTTCATGCATACTAGCAGAAACAAACGCAGCGGTATTGTTTTTTTTGCAAAAGAAAATAAACATTTTTCTCTATGTTTATCCTGGTCTTCCGAGTAAAATAGATCATCTGCCTCCCTGTCTTGCAGTTTGCAAAAGGCTAACAAAGCTTAGATGTCTCATTAGACCACTGGTGGTTGAGCCCTTTGCAAGCAACTTGCCCGGGTAAGGATCCACCGCCTTGACCATGATAAGAGTGTCATGTTCTGGTCTGGAGGGTAGGATAAACGTAGTCTTTCATATGAGACCTAACATTTAAGCCACAAGTCAGCGCCATCTATGGTTTCTATAGAACACGATTATATCAACATCAGGAGAGCCGTATGGTCGTAAGCCGTATATAAACAAACTAAAGAATTCCCCGTTGATAAGAATCTTTTAAAGAAAATTTAAAAGAAAAAGTATCTTCACGCCCATATCCCCGAAGCGGTAGGCAGAGGCACAACCAGGGCACTCACGACTAGTCTGTCTTTCTGCCAAACAGCTTGTTGAAGGCGAGCATAGGCTGACCATCACTACATGACATCTAACTAGGGAGTATTGGTACCACCGCCTTACATATAACATCCTTGTTTGCCGTTGACGTGTTTCTTTTCAGAGTATAATGTAGCCGGCAAACTTTCTTTTGCTCAAACTTAACATTCCGAACTCAGGTTGGCAACACACCATTACCACTTTTGATGTCTCTCGGCGGCGTAAATTTCTTACCATCAGGAGATCCGTCTGCTTGTATGCCTTCTAATAGTAAAAAAAATTAAAACTGAATTCGTAATCGCGTGCCAAATTTCTTTACAAATTGGAGATTTGACTTATTGCTAGGATAGAGACAGCGACATATTTTTTATGAATATAATAATTAACTCGTTTAGAATTTTGTTACATGTAACATGTTTCCAGAATCTATCATTATTTTTTATATAACTGCAATGTATAAATAAATACAGCTCTTTTACAAATGTATAAAATGTATAGATAAGTGTTATCCAAGAACTCCATAAAGATATAGAAATTCATCCTTGACTCTTAAAAGAGGTAAGACAAATCTCGTAGCTCGTACGCGTGGGATACCAATTAAATAAGGATGACACTCTGATACGTGTCTCATAACCCGTCTCCAAGAATAAGACCAATGTAATCAAGTTGGGGATTACTAGAATTTACTTGTTGTATCTTGTTGGAATGAGAATTTTTTCATAACTCGGACATGTTAAAAAAAAGTATCTTCACGCCCATATCGCCTAAGAGGTGGGCATAGGCACAACCAGGGCACCCACGACTAGCCGAATACACTAAGTACGATAGGTGGCAAGCAAGCCTGGTCCGACGCCGGACCGCTAGACCACAGAGGCGAAAATTTGATTCTAGCAATTAAGTTCACGGATTGAGTAACTAGCGTAACTAGCGCATTATTTTTGTACAACGCTTGCTCTGTCACTTATAGATATATATAATTATCATGGAATTATTAGATCAAAGTCTATATTTTTCTACTTACAAGGCTTCAATGAACTTAAATTGCCTAATTATGAAGGTTTAGCGTAACGGTCTTATTATTTATTTATAACGCTAGAGCATACGAATAATTATGGAATTATTAATGGACTAGAGCACTATTAAATCAAAGTCCAAGTTTTGTAACTGCCAGGCTTTAATGAACTTCAATTTTCTACATTAAGGTACTAGTAATGAGGTTCTAGCGTAACTGTCTCATTATTTGTGTGTTGCGCCGGCTCTGACACTTGCGAACGTGAACTGATTGACTAATGGCTTAAGAAAGTTGTAACCATTACCTCGTGAGCGACCTATTAGTGACCTTTGATAATGTTATCAGTGTTTTCACATACGTGTCGCACGTGAGGTTATTGTTGCACATTCATACAAATATGTACATCTAGCTGAAGGTATTACTATAATATCTTTCGACAATCAAAAGTAAAGCCGAATCTCTGGTCTCGATAAAAAGTCAAAACCACGGTGCGAGCGCTCCTTCTATTACTACTAAAATTTTTCTGACTCTTGATAAAAGTTAAAATAAATACGTTAAATTCTTATCAGTTTTGTTCACTCTGAGATCGCTAAGGTTTTTCCATAATTTACAATTTTCTTCGTAAGGTCCTTACATAAAAATGACATCCTAGAGTCAATATTCACAATTATCATGTTCCATTCTGAAAAGTAAAATTAAGTGTGAGAAAGAGTATGTTAGCTAGTACAATGGCACACGTCATCAAAGTTCCCGGCTATAAGACAGCGACGTACCAATAACATCAATAGCGTATGCTATGCTATGGTATATCTTACCATGAGGAGAGTCACCTGCTTATTCACTAACAAATAACATAAAACAAACAATTAAGGATATAAGTCCACTCCAACTCAGTTTGGAATTGCAGAAGAGGACTAGGACTAGTCCAGTCCCTGATTACTATTTTAGGGTTATTTACATGGTTTTGGGCCTGTTCCTCGCACGCATTGAAGATATGTTATGTTGTGAGTCATTCCTTGCCGAGACAACCCACAACATTGCCAAAGAAGTTTTACACTAAAAAGACACGGATTGCTACATAAATATTACAACGTCATTGCAGCTAAAAGAGCAATCGTCTCAAATGTACGTAAAAACGGTTACGAAAACGTCTGTCAATTAAAACTGTGTTGGAGGAGATATTTTAAACAGGCCCAGTTACGTTTCGTCAGTGTCTATCATGGTGATTTATAAATACGGGAGGCCCTTTATAGCGATCGTTATGGACCAGCCAGAGAGCCAGAACAAAAGCACATTTAGTTGGGAGTGACAGTTTAGCTGGTCGTTTACAAAGCTACCATAACCGCTTTGTACGATTTCAATTAACGACTCTTTCAAAAGCTCTCCAAGGTAGAGCTTTTTATTATAACTCGAAAATATTTTTTAAGTTAATTTTAATGTTAGGCATGTCAAAATTACTAATAAAAAATAATTTGTAAGAGCTCTATCACACAAACGGATTAAGAGCGTTTTTAAGACGGTGCGGATGCGATTTTCTCCCATTGAAGCGTATAAAAAACATAAAAATAAAGAAAATGACAACTACTTGGTATTTTTTTATTGGAGAACAGACGAATATCATGATAACAAAAAATACTGCTTTCTTGTCTATAGACACTAAAAGGATTTTAGGTGAGATACCAACCCAAGGCTTGGGTTTATTCCTTGCCTATCACTTTAGTAAAAAAAGTACTGGCAAGTTGCCATGCCCTTTCCCGGTCCACCGGAAACTCCAGAGTAGTGATCATATTATTCTGGCGACAAGATCAGGTAGGACGTAAAAAAGAACAGGTAATGTATTAATCACGGCAGGTCGTACAAATTCTACCGACTAGACGTCACGGTTTTAGTGACCAACAATCCGACTCTGGCTCATCAGCAGCTTCTTGGTAGGAAAGCAGTTAACAGTACTTCTAATGCGCGGGAAACAACAGGAAAAATTAGTTGCTAGTAATTGTTTTTTTTTCATATAAGAGATCAGCGAACAAGTACACGGCTCTTCTGATGGTAAGAGACAACCACAGCCCATAGGCACCATAGATGTAACAGGTGCGTCACTGTCCTTCGGTCCGGATATTAGACCTACTGTGCTAGTCTACCAGCTACCCTACCCTCCGGACCGAAGGGTAAGTAAGTCGGTTATCTTACTTTTCCTCGAGGCCTAACATCCCTGCCTCAGGTTGGCAACGCACCATTACCACCTTTGGTGTCTCTAGGCGGCGTGAATTTCTTACCATCAGGAAATCCATCTGCTTGTTAGCCTTCCATTATAAAAAAAAAGTATCCAACCGTCTACCACACTACCAACCAGAATGCAAACCACTAGATCAACCAATCAGCTACAAGCTCCACGATTAAAAGTTCGCTAATTTCGTTTCGTTTCGTTTCATTTAAACATTAAATGCAATTATTTCCGGGCAATTAATCACAGTGGGTGAGATGTGCGCTTCGAAAATAGAGCAAGTTGACACACATAAATAATATTAGCGGAATCGTAAATAACTGAGCGCGTCAGCTATCTACATCTACTTGAGTGAAGCACACTGTTTATAGCAGGAATAAAAGTTTGGTATATCTAAGTACTACTGTTCTAAATTCAAAAATATCAACCAATAGCCGATACTGGAGATTTTGTTTATGTTCAAATATCAAATAGTCAAAAACATATGTCAGTGAGTATTTACAACAATGACATTTGTCACATAACAATATATTCGTAAATGTTCATTTTTTGTTAACATGTCCTAAGAAAAAATCTGTAGCCAACACCCGTGGTCTACGTTTCAGCTTAGATTTGAAGTTGAACATCTTTCAAACAAAAAGATCAATCCAGTTGATGATGGGATAGCAAATTAATTACAAACTGGTTAGGAATATAAAAAAGTCCCGTATCCCCGAAGAGGTAGGCAGAGGTGCCCAAGACTAGTCGAAGACACTAAGTTCCACAATGTGATAGGTGGCAAACCTTTCGCTGACCGGGCACATATCCAATCCCGGACAACGCTGATTCTAGGGATACAAAATATGGGTTAATTACATCCTACCATTTTGTTAAACGTGAGTATGAATGTTCGTTCTTATGAATGTTCATTTTTAAGATAAACTTCTAAACTTTGAGGACTAAATAAAAAAAATGAGACGTGAGAAACATCTATCTTGATATCTCAACGGAATGCATTTTCTTATGTAATGTAGTTTTAATAAACGAGTGAAGGAACGGGCAAAAGTTACTATAATATAAACAATACATTTTATGCATAGATACAGCTTTACGTCTTTTTTGAGATCATCTTCCAGGAAACTATCTTAATTAATAAGGCTATTTATTCCTTCTGGTCTATGTTTTTAAGAGTACTAAACATTTATATTGTCTAACATATTAGTTGAACTAGTATTTTACCATGAGGAAAAGTATCTACATATATCTATAAATGGTATATCTTACCTAATTCTTATTTTTTTATTTATAAAAAAAATGATTTCTAGTTCTCTTCGTCGTTGCGTCACAAGTGAACGGACAATTTTGCTAATTCTTTTTTGTTATGTTGGTTATTGTCCGGAAACTTCTTATGAAGAGATAAGAATAGAATATTTGCAGTGAAAATAGAAACATAAAACTTATTTAAAATACAATACTGCGAGTAGCTGTTTCAATTGCCAGATAAATTATATATTTGTGCATTTAAACAAAAAATGTATATTATTTAGTGGAAACAAAATATAGTGTCGCACCGTTTGGCAATCCGAATCATGAAAAACTTGTAACATAAACAAATGAAATGAAAATATTTTATATGCGGAACATGGGTGTTAAAAAGTTGTTATAGAAATTTTTAATCATACCAACACATTGTGTCATATGTTAGTATGCACAAATACAGCTGAGCTGTTACGAGAGACTTTCTACAGTTAAGGCGGGGTAGGTCCTTATTAACGAGATCTTATAAAACAAATTTTACCCTAAGCTTTCGAGTCACGGCAGTAAAAAATAGTGAGTGAATCTTGTATATTTTTTTATCATGATACGCCTTCCATAATACAATTGTAATTATATTAAGCGATAAATTAATTACAAAATAAGATCCAATTGAAATTTAAGATAAGTATTTGTTCAACAATTTTGAAGATATATAGTTTAAATGAATTGGAGTGATGTAGGATATACTATTCGAGTTTTATATATATTATTTAAAATTTTGATTTAATGGCATATTTTTAAGCAAATAAATAAATTCCAGCAAAGTTCGCAAGATATACTTGCGATAACCTCTATAACGCGGAAAGGAATATTATAATTCTTGCGAGTTATGCTGGATATTTTTCAATTACTTACAAATATGATATTTAATGGAAATTTTAATTCATACAATTAAAACAATAATGTATCATACTTCATTCCAGTTAATTTGAAGTCTATATCTTGAAAATTATTTAACAAAAATTGAGCTTCAATTTCAATTTTGGGCTTTGTGAGTAACGTTAGGTATCCTCTCTTGCAGTTTTCCGTCGACAACATAAAGGAAACATCGACAACTTCGCTTTTCCGGTATGTTACAAAAAGTCACATAAATTTTATGCTACGTAGAAATGATTGATTGAATTAAAAAAACACTTTCGTTCGTGCCGGTTATTTGAAATAACACTTGTTAAGTGTTACATTAGAAAACAATAGTTAATGGAGCAAACATCGATATTCATCCAAGTGTGTCACATCCTTAGTGGTCAATGGAACGAATGTCTGCTTACGCGTGACCGGCATTCCGAATCAAATTGGGGTCGTAAATGTACGGAATGAAAATTTCGAACGGGCAACCTTATATGCCCTCCGAATGGCTGCAAAATGCGAATGTGGATGGTCGTAGGTACCCGGGGAGAACTAGGATAATATTCTACGACCAAATCGCTCGGATATTATCCGGAAGGAGGTGTGAAAGCTTCAAAACCGGTGTGTTTGTATGAAAAGATTAAATAATGTAAAGATCTGAAGAAATCATGACACTTGATACGCTTTGCCTACACCGCAACGAATTTGACGTACGTATAATATATGTAGTAAAATTGACTATAGCTACCTACAATTTAGGTCAGTAGTGATGTCGATAATTATGAACAATTAGGGTTGCACCTAATGATCTGGATAAACTTGACTCACTCTCTTTCGATTGCATAATACTTCAACATATAATAACACAAGTCCTGTCCTATTCTCTCCTAACAATTCAGAATATGGATGTTATAATTGACCTGTTTTTTTAGCATAATATGTCGAACACTTATTTGGCAATAGGTTCCTGTCATCATAGCGTCAGTGTTCTCAATTATCATGTTCCGCACTGGAGAGCAAAAAAGGAAGAGAGAAAGAAAGACTTGCAAATATACACTCATAGATTATGATGCACCAGTGACATATATCGTCTCTATATGTAGAAGACGACAGTTTCTCACCATCAGGAGAGACGGCTGCTGCGCTATTAGCAGAAGAAAATAAACTTATTGTGTTTATAAATGTAAAGTATTTGTTTGTATGTTTGTCTGGGATTAGCGCCTAAATGGACTGCATTACTTGGATAAGCATCTTTAAGGAGATATTTGAGACTTCTCATAGTGATCGCTTAAGAGAAGATCAAAACTTTTAAATACAAGCAATTTTAAAGTAACTTCTTTGAAATTGGTAATCAGTGTGGGTCATTGACTCTATCATTAGGATAAATTTCAAATATAATAACAGGGGTTTTAACACTTCCGCTACACCCGACGGGCACTTAAAGCAACAAAAAATCAGAAAGACTAGACATTGGTAATAAAGATCTTATCTTACTTCTAGATAAATTGTATTAAAGATAGGATAATTGCAAAACCGTTACCTCCTTCATGTTTTTATTACAGTATTAGAAAGCAAACAAGGAGCTGATTTCCTGACGGCATAAAAAATACTCGTGTCGCTGAATGATACT
Source organism: Calephelis virginiensis (assembly GCA_002245475.1). Classification (NCBI taxonomy): domain Eukaryota; kingdom Metazoa; phylum Arthropoda; class Insecta; order Lepidoptera; family Riodinidae; genus Calephelis; species Calephelis virginiensis. Next base: position 240,960 of record NJDC01001027.1, read on the forward strand.
ACAGCGGGGCTAGAATGTACACTTTTTTTTTTTTTGAATGACTAACTTGTTGCTAATCTTGCGATTTTTACAACTTCACCGAACTTTGTGGGCCGAGCAGAGTGCTCAGCCCGAGACATCATTATTTAGATGGATTGGGCTGTTTCCTACAACGCCAGCACCAAGGGCTGTCTCCCGGGAGACCGTACCTCGTTTTGGTGCTGCGTTCTGGTTACTGGGTGGACTTGGTGGAGGAGTATTTGTGGCTCGTCGCTCGGCGTTAGGCGCCGGGCGCAAAAGAGGTCTTCGTCGCCGAGACCGGCGGCGACGGTGCAGTGTTGTGTTAGGGTGGTGTGAGTTTGTCGTGTTCCGGTTTACAGTTGGGAGAATAGCGTTTGCCGCGGTTATTGGGTCCGGGGGATCCGATAACACGTGGCGAGGTCTTCTATGATCGGGGGGAAGTGTACACTTTCGTCTTGGCACGATCGCATCGTTTCGTTTGGACGATGCGTCTCCTTTCGAAACGTCAACGTTTCTTAAAAAGCTAGAATAATCAAGACTTCAAGCGATATCGTGCAGACGTTGAACAATGACCGAAATTGATTGGAAAAATTGAAGTTTGTCTCTATGGAAGCGACGTAAAAAGTGTCAAAGGCTAGTTATTGTAGCAAAGAGTTTGTAAGTATCCTACTTAAAAAAAATCCAAATTTATCAAACATTGTTTGCCGTTGACGTATTCCGGTTCGGAGGGTTAGGTATCTAATAAACGTATTTTTGCTCAAGGACTAATATTTCGGTCCCAGGTTGGCAATGCACCATTACCTACCACCTTTAGTGTCTCTAGACGGCGTGAATTTCTTACCATCAGGACATTCGTCTGCTTGTTTGCCTTCCAATAACAAAAAAATAAATAAACAAATTAAGTAGCAATTCGTGATACTCAATAGATAGAAAACTGGAGGAGCAAAAAAATAACTCGTAGTACAAAAAACGTAATAAGAAGAAAGATAACAAGAAAATATAAAAATTTTATCAAAACGAAATACTTAATAATTTAAAATTACGTGAATAATAAATATGAAACATACGATTAGTTCTAGAAACGTGGCATACAAGGCGATCGCAGGCAAAACGAACGTTCGTTTCGCTTCCAAAACGAATTCGTCTCTCAAATCTTAGTTTTGGACACGTTATTCTACGAATTTCTAACAATGTCATTCATTCGCTAACGTTCCATGACGTACTATCGTCTATCGCCGACGTCACGTTTTGTTTTGCATGGGTGTTCTACGTTTTTTGAGTTTGACATTTCAATGCGGGCCAAAACGAAACGTTCGTGTCAAGACGACGGTGTTCATTCTAACCCCGCAGATATAAGGAAACGAAAAATTTGACGCTTATTTGACAATACCGTACAACACCATACACGTAGATCAAGCTGTGGCTAAAGACGAGTGTACAATATAAAAGTATGGATACCATGACATCAAAAGTGACACAGATGTTGTGAATGGTGACGCAACGCAATCGTTACTTATTTTTCATTTATGTGTATATGATGCATTACCTGTAACAATACAAACATTTCATAAGTTTCGTAAATTTGAAAACATAGGCACATATTAAACGGAAGCATATTCTTAAGTTAGAAACTTACATCGCATATGTGCATCAAAGATGTTATTTTTTTAATGCAGCCTAAATATAACAAAATAGGTGCATTGCCGCGAAGTTAAGTTTGAATCCTTGAATCCTCAGTAGCTCAATTGGTTAGAGCATTCGTCGGCTTAAGACGAAAGGTTACAGGTTCAAATCCTATCTGGGGCGAAATTTTTTCTTTCTTTAAAATTTATAGAAAATTTATCCCAAGCACAGGGCAAGTGCTAAAATAAAAAATACGTTAAGATTTTAATCCTGTAATTAGTACCAAACATAAATTTTCAGTGTCGTTGCGACAAACAGCATAAAAAATTACGCAATTACGCACAAATGATCTTGTTGATCTATTTAGCTAGAATGATACTTATGATATAATGAATGAATGATGAGTTTAGAATGTATAATTCTAATTTAGCACTTACGTATTTTACAAAGAGGTTACTATTTTGGACAAGATCTAATGAAAGAAAAATATTTGTTGTAAACAAATTAAATGTGAATTAAATATCTTAAACTCATGTCAAGTCCTAAACCAAATAGCTTCAATCCAAAAAAATCAGGCTTGCGACTCAAAGTTGAAAGAAATGAAAAAACATTTAATTTGTTCAAAACATATTAGAGTTACTCCAGAGTCATTTCTTCGAGTCAGTGTTTTTACAACAATAATGTATCAGACTTATTATGTAATCCATTTAGAAAAAATAACCAAAATGTTTGTTCAATTTGTGGGTTGGATGGTTTTCATGAAACTCGGTCCAAATCATTGAAGAAACATCACAAAACTGTTGAAGCGTGATAAAAGCAGAACTAAAGGAAAACATCAAATAGTAGAAAGTATACACAGCAATACACTCAAACCTGCACCGAACATCGGGTTTCCGTGTTCCGTGCGTTAGGAAACCGCAAAATTTACGCAAGTACACAGAAAGAGACTACTTTCCGATACAAACACTAGTACTTTGGCAACAATCAGCAGAAACATTACCATGTTACACAGGAACTCGCTTAGCATTACACACGTTTCAAAGCGAGTTTTGATGTTTTCGAGACCTTTAATCCCAGAAGCATTCACTGGGGATTAATTAACGAGGCTAGTATTTGGGTCACGTATTTTAAATGTTCACATTAGAGTGTCTTAGATATGATGTCATGTGACATATGGTTTACGTTATAAAAATAACTGCTGTTACGAGACTTTGGTTACGTATTTTGTTGTTGTGTTCCTTTGCTGGTACACTATTCCGTAATCATCAATGCCAATAACATGTTTTTAAAATTTAAGAGAAATCCTTAGAAAATCCACCTTTCTCATTACGAGTATAACTTTCACGCAAGCACTAATCTGGAATAAAACCAATATATTGCACAGAATGTGTATAAACATTTTATGTGAATGTTTAAATTTTGTTAAAAAATTTGAAAGTAAGACTCGTAATTATTTTACTTTTAACTTTTTCGCGGAGAAACTAAGTTAAAATAAAAATAAAATAGTACATTTTGTTGAACACACACATATTTTTAATAATAATATCTGCAATAATGTTGTCTCGTCGTTTCGTTGTGTTTTTTGCATTACCTATTGTATCACGGTGTTTTTTTTTAAATTTAATTAATTTGTGCATCTATATATACGTCTATATTAACATTGACGAATATTCATGATATACATAAAGGTGTATTACACTCGTATTTATTTATATGCATAACTGGCGACTTTGTTAGTGTACAACAGTTACGACTAGTATAATTTTCCCCTATTATGACACTTCCGTGGCTGTTTTTTTTAAAATATAGTCTATATTTGCATTAGGGTCTTTAACTATACGCATATCGAATTTTATCGAATTGCAGACTTTCACATTTATGTATAGTATAGATTATTGTTCGTTTTGAAACATCAAAATCCTGTGTAAATATGTCACCTATTAACTAATCAGTGGATATCACGTCTGACAGGATAGACACCTACGACATTCAAGCGCTTCTCAGCGCGTTCTGAGTCCACTTAATTAACCAACATCTCTGTAATGCCGTACGTCCCGGCCGGAATGCGGAATAGCTCTCAGCAATAGACATTATCCACTTAGATCCATTTAGAATGATGCGACACAAGTTACGAAATCAGGACGGTTCTAGGCTCCGGGTTTCTTTTGGGATCGTTGTGTCGTAATGATAATTTGAATATGTAGCGGTTATTTCATATTTATAGTACTACTAACTATTTGGTTGCGTGCAAAGTGAAGGCATAGTAAGGTTTTTGAAGTGAGCTTCTTTAGCGGCGTTGCGCACCTTTTTTTGGAATGGGTAAAACTTCTAAACTTGCGTCAGATCGTTGGATCGAAAATTCGTAAGACGGCGCAGGACGCTTGCACGAATAAGACGAATGTTCGCGTTGTCATGTTTGTGTGCGATAGCGCAATAAATGAATATTATATTCTACCACATAAATGATAGTACTTTCATACTGATAATTAAAGCAGTTCGTGCAAAATTATTCCCTAACTATTCCAAAATATCAAAAATGCACAACGTTAATATTCAAGTTTTCACTTCTGCCGGCACTCCCGGTGTGTAACCCGTCGTTTTTTAAGCAGATGGCTTCCATAGTGGTGAGAGACATTCGTGGCCTAATAATTCCATAGAAGTTACAGATGACTCGCTCTCCTGTTGTCAGGGTATTACTAAATATGAAAATCTACCGGCTACTATAACCTAATATTGAATATCTACTTCCTTAAACATCATAAGCCAAATGTTCCCCTGCGTTGCTTCGAGCTCCTTTACGGAATAGACCATCTGCCTCCCTGTGCCAGGCAGCTCGTAAAAGGCGAGCACAGGCTTTCCATCATTAACACCGTGATATTTGACTAGGTGGTAGAGTTTCGCACTGACTCACCCGGATTGGTACCACCGCCTTACCTATTCCTGCCGTCATAACGTCAGCACTTGCGGTTGACGTGTTCCGATTCAGAGGGTAAAGTAGCCGATAAACTTACTTTTGCTTGAAGCCTAACATCACGGCCTAAAGTTGGCAACCTTTCGTGTCTCTAGGTGGCGTGAATTTCTTACCATCTGGAAATCCGTCTGCTTGTTTGCCTTCCAATATCATAAAAAAAAAAGTGACTTAGTGACAAATGTACTCTACGGATGCCATTTCATTGTAGTGAATTAAAAGGAGGAAGACATTAAGACAGATCACACTATTTATTCACGAGAACGAAATGGTGTCAATAGAGTACATATGTCCGAAGATACACTACTTGTCCTACCAATTATAAATCTAAAACAATAATAAATATTCATATCAAGGCCGAGTATAACAACAAGAAAACGCGGACTAAAACCAAGCCAACATTACACCGTCTATAATCAATTAAAGATTAATAACATGTTGCTTTCAAGGGAGAATAATTATAACACCGTTTTCATACACATAAATCGCTAGCTCTAGTATTTTATACCATTAGCTTAACATCTGTAGCGTGGATATTAATTTCGCAGTCGGCTTGGGAATACTACCATTACATTGATCATTTCATTAGTAGATGAAAGTCGGGCTTGCTTTACTGAATGTTACTACATTCAATGGGTTTTGCGCTCTCGTTTGTTTTTAATAATTTGATGTTTTTTTTTATTGATTCTACTGCCTTTAAGTCTAGTGGTCCGGTGGTGGCGTTGAATACGTGAGAACTCAGATTCGATTCTCAAGATGCAACTCAATATATGTTTTTGCAATTTCTAATAACAACATTGCCCGAGATTGTTTAAATGTCTGGTGGGCGATAGGTTCGTCACCAAAACCACTGTAAGACTAAAGAAATTTCAAATACTCTTGGGTGCCCTGGCCGTTGGACCTTTTTGTATGGCTTCGGGTTATACGGGCGTAAGGGTACTTTTCATTTACTACTATAGCTGTTTACCCGCGATTTCGTCGGAGTAGAATAGTTATGTTTTTCATACAATTTTTCATGCCCTATTGTCCTTTGGGTGTTAATTTTTGAAACTAAAATTAGTCCATATTTGAACTCGGATCTGTTCGGATCGGAAATTTTATCAAACTCGATACAGCTTTTTACAGACGTGAAAGAGCAACATGTACACAGATTTTCGCATTTATAATATTTAGCATGGATATATGTACACACTACAAATATAAACACGTCACATAAAACGGAGTTCCAATATGCTTATTTTCTTATTACTATTTTTATTTTCGTTGAATTTATAACAAAACTGTTTAATTCGGTATTTACTGCAAATACAAGACAAGTACAAAACACAGATAAAAGCTAAATAGCCTTTTTGAGCTTATTAACAAGAAAACCTATTTTAAAAATGTTTAAAGACTTATCTTCAATGTACAGATGTATATACTATGTACCTAGATCCAGTAGGTATTATCTTAAGTTCAACAACCCTCCAAGTAATTAAGATACAACAAACTTATTTTTCAATGGTGACGTAATTAAAGATAGTGCAATGAGAGCCAGTATTAAAAACACAGACAGCTAGAATAGTAGCGATATCAGTGCAGCGAACCGAAACGAACGTATTCCATAGAGAACAATAGCCAAACAAACAAAAGTATAATTGTACACCCGAAATTTCATAGCGTTAAAATTAGTCAGACAAACAAAAATAACTTTTTCACACGAGCGGTAAAGAAACGCTGCCGGAAAACATGACTTGAACTTAACGCTTCCACAACCGTGACAAAGATCTATCGCTTACCGTTAAAAATGCTAACAGAAAATCTGATTTACTGGCTTCACTGTGACAATTATGTTGAGTTAGCATATATTTGTTGAAAAGTCATTTTACCAAACAAAGTTTCCCAAACAATGGGTCGCGACCCAATGGTGGGTCGCAAAAGAATAATGAGTGGGCTCTGCCTGTAAAATAACACACCACCCTACAGATAACACGATCGACAATTTAATCCTAATTTTGATGTAGTTATTTAATTAAGACTTAATTAAATAAATAAATTATTAATATTATAAAAAAATGTGTTCAACCTTAGTATTTTATTTATATTGGTAACAGTTAAGTGTTCTACAGGTGGGTCTCGAGAATGGGAACTTTTTTAGATGGGTCGTAGCCTAAACAACTTTGGGAACCACTGGTCTAAAGGTTTCACCTAATCATTATTTCGTGTCTCATTTTAGAGAATTGAGATGTCTGCAACTCGTACGAGTCAACTGTGCACTCAGCTGGAATGCAACCCCTCTCCCGCTGCCCCGAGCTGCGACCCGCATTCGCCGCAAACGCTCAATAGCGATAGCATCTTTGTTACCTTGATCAAACCGATTTTATATCAACATAAAAAAATATAAATGAATGAAAAGGGATGAATTCAAAAAATTAACATGACAAATGACGTCACAACGCGAGGTGCACAAGTAATCTGTACAGGTTGTGTGTTAAAACACATAACTATGTGTAAAAAATGTTCGCATTTTAATCGCGCGTGTGTATGAACAAATTCATATTTATTTTAATTTTTTTCTAACGCCCGGTAAAAATGCGCTAGTGCGAATGTATGTGCAATGGAACAAAACGTTGCGCAAACGCGGTCGCCCGGAGAAAGTGACGCACGTACGCGTTATCCTCGCATATCGATATTACACGTGTGATCTAATTTTACTTTTCGAAATTTCTTTAACACAAAAAATCGGCCAAGACCGTATCATACTTAGAAAAGACACAAACTGCAACACTCGGACACGTCTATTATCTTATAATCAGACATTAAGTGGATGTTTTCAATACAAAAATTGTAGTTTGTATAATGATACATTAAAAATTGACGTCTATGAGCGCGGCCGATAGAGTAAACGTATGTATCTACTTAGCTTGACTTAGATAAAATATCGTATTCAGGATGTATATAAATACTAAAAAAAATCCTAATGTATATGAAAACAAATACATTTGTTTTCATAAATATCGTTTAATCATTACCACTTCATACTAATTTATACAGTTTTCTTTCTCTATCACATAGCAGAGCAAGATTAGCAGGGCACGGAAACGATGTGATTTTTTCATAGAGGTAGTTTATCGACCGGCGACTGACATACGAGGTGTGGTAATTAAATAACCGGATCCGAGGAATAAAGAGACGGGACTAGAGTCAGAAGTAATTCTATTGTACGTCTTACTACTACTACACATATTTTCTTCTGTATCTCTAAACAATTTTTTTTATGTGAGAGATCAGCAAACAAGCACACGGCTCTCCTGATGGTAAGAGATAACCATGGCCTATAGATATCATATATGTTACAGGCATGAAAATACTTTTTTTTTAATTTGTTATGAAAATAGATTTGATAAATTCCCCGTGTTAGACCGGGTTCCTTTGCAAAATAGACCATCTGCCTTCTTGTGTCAGGCAGCTCTTAAAAGGCGAGCATAGGCTTACCGTCACTAACACCGTGACATTTGACTAGGTGGTAAAGTCTCGCAGCGACTCGACCGGATTGGTGCCACAGCGTTACCTATTCCTGTCGCCTTAATGTCAGCTCTAGCCGTTGACGTGTTCCGGTTCGGAGGGTAAGGTAGCCGGTAAATTTACTTTAGCTCGAGGCCTAACATCCCGGCCTAAGGTTGGCAACGCACCATTTCCACCTTTAGTGTCTCTACGCAGCATAGATTTCTTGCCATCAGGAAATCCGTCTGCTTGTTTGCCCTCAAATATCATACAAAATAGTCAAGTCGTATGGTTTAAGTTACGGGAACAGAAAGGTTTTACATAAAAAGCCCAGAGCCATAGAGCTGGTTAATGTAATCTTAAAACCATATCGATGAGCTCAAATTACAAAATAACATCGAAATACTTCAGTAATCTTCATCATTACACTCGTATCCGTGACCTAAATCATTGTAATCCAAAAGAATCCTATTAAACAGTCGATATGTCGCCCCATTTATCATAGTTTAGAAAGTTCCTACCGGTCTTGTAATAGCGTTAATAATCGGTTTTACTATTATCCTCTTAGACTTTAAGGTGACATAGATCCTATTTTAAACATTCATGCAGTATTACAGGCCAGTCCACCAGTTTTAGTTTTGTACGTACTTGATACTAAAATGCCTTACTGTTATTACACATCATTTACTAATCGATAATCGAACTAAGGCCATCCCAAACTCATGTCACATAAATTTTAGTTATTTGGTAGCGATTACCCGCGGCTCTGTCATTTTCACTCTTTTTTAGTCGATTTTGATAGAATACAGCTTAGATCCTACCGATTCTCCTTCAATATACTATGCTTCAAATAGCAAGATTCAGATTAAAATCGAGTTAGCAATGAAAGATATGATTAATACTTAATAGTAAAGACACGAGTACAAAAACACCAATCGAAATAAATGGAGCATATCAGTATTTTTTAATACAATTGTTCATTGGATTACTTTAAATTTTTGGGCATTATCATAGCAAAAGTTAGGTAAGTTAGGTTAGTACGCACGGACACAGACTATTTGCAATAAAAGAATAAGGATTTATTTCAATGATTTCATTTTCTTTAATCTTTACCTTCTTCTTTTATCCAATCTAATTATCCATAAACTTCTCATAAAAAAAATTGTTTTACTATATAACGCTCAGTCCACAAAGGTTTATATGAGATTTTTAATAATCATTACTATTATTACATAGTATAAACGCATTATTTCACACAAAGAAGAAAAGTGTAAATTTCAATCCTGAACTTAATAATGAATTTGAAAGACCTATTTTATTACAATTTACAACTAACACATGTACTATGGCGATTATATTTTATTTCACTGTAAAGTCTGGTAGTCGCCATTTTGCATTCTGATTAATGTTTTATCTTCAGTGACACTTATTGACATCCATTAAACCGATTCACGGTTTGATGTCTAGAGTACTACATAGGAATATTTATGCATACACATACCGTGGTAATATGGCGTACTTCCGTGACGTTGGTACCATGACAAAAAACTACAAGGCAGGGAGCAATAAATCGTTTCATCTCCGCACACGAATTCGGATCAAAGCGGTCTTCGAAGCTGGGTCGTTCACGTTATGCCCAATACAATAAAACACATGACACTCACCAAACACTGACTCGGAATCACCAAATCGGAATCTTACTTTATCTTTTCTCATTTAACACGATTTCTAAAGGCTAAATAAAAATAACTTCTGATCTCTCAAATTAATTAATCAGTGTAGCCATATTTCATCCTTCAATAAGTGATAATTGCATCGAAATCACTCCAGTAGTTTCTAGAAAACATACAATTACAATGGCAAGTAGCCGACCGAAGTGAGTAATGGTAAGTACCGAGACCGGTAACATGTTTTTTTTTTTAAATATATTTGAACACGACATTTTTTTATGTCAAGAGCGGATTAAATGTCATTTTTATAAAAGTTTTCAATGATTAGGCTGCAATAATGACGAGCACAGACATATGTATGGAAGGGAGGAATAAGTAAGGCGGTGGTAACAATTCAATGTTAACAAGTTGCTGCGCAGCACTCTGCCACCTAGTCATGACTGTGAATTTCACTGTCTTATAATAAACAAAGACTAAGGTAAGAGTAAAGTTAGGTTGATATTATAGTCCATATTACAGTTTAATAAAGACTATAGCACGAAGTTGTACCTTAAAGTACTTTAATCCATGTTTTAATAATAAAATTAATGATGTTTTATTAATAAGTATAAGACGGCTGGTGAATCCTGTTATCCTATTAATATTATAAATGCGAAAGCTTGTTTTTTTTGTTTGTTACTTCTTCACGCAAAAACTGCTGAACCGATTTTCATGAAATTTAGTACACACATAAATTAACCTGGATTAACGCATAAGATAGTTTTATCCTGAAACAATGTTCCTGTGGGATCACGTGGGCAACGCCGCGGGCAACAGCTAGTATTTCGATAAATTGAGAAAAAATATCTTCAAGAACGTATCCCCAAAGAGGTAGACAGACGTACAACCAGGGTACAGAATTGGCTGTAGACACTCAGTCCAATAACCGAAATTACTAGATAATAGCTAGCGGTCGATTGAGTCAACATACACCGACCAAATTATTATAACACATTTGTTACTTACTTAAAATCGTTAAAACACGATCACATGTCTAGAGTCCATTTGTGTAATGGAGTTTGACCACGGCCAATGTCACGGGTTATTATATCAAACGATATAGGCACATTCACACAGTCGATTTAACCACAAACAAACGTAAAGTCAAGGTCACTCCAGCGTTGGTGATCAACTGGGTGATTATTTCAAATGTTAATATATAATTTGAAAGAATCAGGTTCCTCTATAAATATTCATGAATGTGTTTAAATTTATAACAGTCTTATTTACAATATTAATAACATAGGTATTTTCCTAGCGATTAATATTGATATTATCCTATTTCCTAGTCTATCACTGTTAATCATTTTAATTTTTTATCCATATTTGACATTTTCCATCGTCGGCGCATGGTAAAACTTCCAAATATTCACATTTTAAATGAAGAAACACTTGTACTGTTTTACGTATCACTTATAATTGTTTGTATTGGTTTATTTAAGTTTTTTATTTATTAAACCCTGATGATGCTGAAATAAGCGAAACCGGTAGACTATTCACAAAATAAAATAATAAATTACAGGTGATACGTAAAACAGTACAAGTGTTCCTTCGTTTAAAAATATTAAATTTTTATTTGACTACAGAATAGAAGATGTTTTTTCTAGTATTTATGAAACCTTAATTCTTTATGACCTACGTCGATATTTTTATGTTAGAGATCAGCGAAACACTACTTGGTAACAGCAAAAGACAACCATGGTCAAAAGACACCCTAGGCGTTACAGGTGCGTCGCTGTGCTGAGGCCGGGGTGAAAGGCTAGTTGTACAAATCCAGACCGGAACATGACAGAGTCATTACCGTGGCAAAAACAGGTAAGGTGATCCCTACCCGGGCAAGTTGCAACATAGATCTATAACAGTGGATTATAGAGGTATAGTGAAATTGGTAAATGACATAAAGAGAACAAAATATGTTTTAACTAGCTGCTACCTGCGGCTACGCCCGCGTTTTCACAGAAACCCGGTGTGCGATCGGGATTAAAAATAGCCTATATGTTAATCCAGGTCACAATCTATCTGTCTTCCAAATTTCAGACAAATCCGTTCAGCCATTCGAGCGTGAAAGAGTAACAAACATCCATACATCCATACTTACAAACTTTCGCATTTATAATATTAATAGGATAATAGGATATATAATAATTATCATTTAAGCTATTTGACATTTTAGCTAACATTATCACACATGAAAGGATGGATCTAAGCTGTGTACTATAAAAACATGACTGAACCTTTAAACAACGCAAATACCATCAAGTTTTGGACTTTTCAAGGTGATAACTATATCATTTGAATAGTCCATTAGTATTTTTTGCATCTCGATCTCGTTAAAATAAATGTAAGTGCTTAATCAGACAAGCGGTAATGGTCTGGCCATTCTGTTTATTGCTATCTCGTTGCAAACAGACAAACACATCGAAGAATGAACGTTTTTTATCATTCCCAACAACAAAGAAGCACTTACGTCAGCAATTATCTAACTATTAGAAAAGAGATCGGTATCAGGTCGATAACCCTCATACGCGGAATTTATTAGGCGTTCGTTATGACAGCGCAATTTGTCATTTTGTTTTTGTAGCCGGTACGTACGGGGCCGCACTCCTCGTACGTAGAATAACAGATGTTTCCACAAAGCGTTTAGGGACCAAATTCCATAACCTATCTACAGTTTGAGATAGTCTCACCAGAGTTTTACTGCTAAGACATTTTTATTCATTATTGATTCTATAATATGAAAATAAATCGCCAAATGTGTTGGTAAGCGCATAACTTCCGAACGACTGGACCGATTTGGCTAATTCTTTTATTGTTGTGTTAGTTGTTGTCAGGTGAAGAAAAAAACCGGGAAAGTTGCAAAGAAAATGGGAAAAATAATACTTTATTGTTTCCCCTACTAAACGGGTGGAATTAAGTTCGCCGGGACAACTAGTTATTGATAAATGACAGATTTAGTATTTTTTATGACATTAGAAGGCAAACAAGCAGATGGATTTCTTGATGGTAAGAAATTCACACCGCCTAGAGACATCAAAGATTTTAATGGTGCGTTGACTGAGGCCGAAATATTAGGCTTCGAGCAAAATTAAGTTAACCGGCTACCTTATCATCAGAACCGGAACATGTCAATGGCAAACAATGACGTTATGGCAGCAGGAATAGGTAAGGCGGTGGTATCGATCCGGACGAGTCGCTGCGAGACTCTACCACCCTGTCAGATGTCACGGCATTAGTGACGGTAAGCCTAAGCTCGCCTTTTACAAGCTGCCCAGCAGGAAGGCAGATGGTCTATTCTGAAAAGGAGCCCGGACCAACACGGGGAAAATTATCTATACCATCGGGACAACCGCTCATTGATTGGCTTACATTTCTCAAAAATAAGAAACACGTCAAGGGTGCATTGGCTACCTGGAGCTGTGTCACTTGTATAAGTTTACCAAAACACATATGACAAAGGCGGGTATAATAATAATATCTCTGGACAAGTTACACAAATTGAATCTAACCCCAAAGTAAGCAAATTATATGCTTGTGTTATGGGTGTTAGTCAACGATATTAATACATAGAACTACTTAAATAGATACCAGAATAAATTTAATTTATGACCGTGTTGCGTATATCTAGGTACATATCTTTAAGCTAAGTCTTTTTTGCAGTAGGCATAGAGAATAGAATGCCCAATGTCAAGATTTTTTGTAGACATGTCCAGCTCCATTACTCTTTTCATACAAAAACGGGTTTTGAAGACCTTTGACACAACCTCATATCAACTAGATAAATGAAAACGTTATCAATTCGTCGATTCTTGTTTGTTTTTTTAATAAATAAAGTAGGTGGTAGAGTTTCGCAGCGACTCACCCAGATTGGTGTCACCGCCTCATATTCCTGCCGCCACAACATACGGACAGGTGTCTAGTAGCCCTTACACCTATTTTATAAGTATCAAGTTATCTTGATTGTGTAATAAAGTCCAACCGAATCATAATAGAAAATGTCGGGGAGCCGTCAATCAGTTTCAAATCATACCAAGGTTAAGGTGATTATTTTTTTCGCATTTCTTTTGGCCACCCTCCAAACCAAATACCGAGCGGACGTTGATTCATACAAGTCTGTAACGTATTGTAGTCAATATCAAAATAGATGTTCAGATCGTTTTAAGGTGGCCTACTTGCTTTTGACCAGGAGAAATATATTTTTACTGGTTCACCAAAGTTTCACTGAGTATCCTCTATGTTAGGTTGTAGCGTATATCGTATAACCTGCTGTATATGTGGCTGCATTTTGATCAACACTGGTTAGTCTATTACTTCGGTATGCATATTAGACATTAAGGTCGAAAGGATTTAAAGATCCCAATTCAGGTATTTACCAAAAAAAAATACGATGTGGTTGACTATATTCACACAAAATTCCAAAAAAAAAACTATACCTATTTCAGATTTGTTGTTGTTTTTTATGAGAATTATTGATTCGATTTTCCACATGATCGGTCATCATTTCGAAATAGTCCCATATATTTTCATTTCAATGTTTTGTTTCTTTCTTATGTAATGCGATGGAATTAAATTATATATAATTAAAAATATAAAGTATTTTCATGACCATAAGAAGAGGTAGGTGGAGGCAAAACCAGGGCAACCACGAATAGCTGAAGACCTTACATCCCACAAAGTGTTAGGTGGCAAGCCTATCAACAACCGGGCACATATCATAACACGGGCAACTTTAACTAGGAAATACATTTTCTTTTCTTTCTAGGGCAGACTGCTTTAGGACCTCCTCGAAATATTGACCTACGTTTCCAAAAATGAACATCAAAGTCTTATAGTTTTAAGCCAAGTAATCGTGTAAAAAAAAAAACAAAAAAAAACGTAGGACTTAGGGTCTTCTGCTAGTCGTGCACTGAAAAAAAAAATTGTACATTTCAACCAAGATCTTGTTTATTGTGATCATACATCATGAATCCATATGAGCCTGACAACATCATGACTACTGTGAATAAGAGAATTTTGTTAAATTGTCTTAGTTTCGCCTACCAAGTACTGTACAGGCCTTATAAAGGCTGGTGAGTTAGTTTCATTTATATATTGTTCCATGCAAGCATGAAGCCTTTTTGAACCAATAAAGTTCGTTTGTGGATTCAAGGAATCTCATAGTTCTATCAACTAAGAAAAATTGTTAGCTAAATTAAATTAGTCACTCATTTCAGCTTAATTCTTGTGTCGAAGTAATTGTTAAACTTCTTCAGATCAAAGACTTGATTTACTTCAATCAACCAAGACCGTTATTATAATAACACAGCTCAGTTATAGTATCAACATAAAGTTTTAGTTTTAACAACGAAGGTAAAAGTTGGCCTAACAATTGTCGTTATTCATTTTAGGTTAAGTCATATCCAATGTGAATATTACACATTATCAGATCAAAAAAATATATTACTTAATTTAAATAAGACTAATTATTGTATCTGCTAAGAATGCTTGTTGATATAGTCACGTTAGGTAGTAGATTAAAATAAGATCCTTTTTCAAGTACCTATTTTTTACTAAATTTGAGTCAATTTATGTAATTTACATAGTAATTATAAATTACTTAAATTGGACTACACTCTGTAAATACGATTATCCATGTATACTTGAAAAAGATCTTGATTAAATCTATTACCTTTGTCTAGAAAAAGTTTGTGTAGTAATAAAAACATAACATATATTTGATTTGTTTATTCTTCATAAGGAACACCGCAAATTAACATATTTTTTGCAAAGAACATTAATGTTAGATGTTGAAATAGGAGACACCAAATTCTTGTGATATTTAACAACATTTTCTTTTGCTTCTGTTTCCGAAATGTCATAGGCAAAAAATTGTTCATCATAAGTAAATGTTTTCAAGAATAGTCCCATTAAAATCAAATTATTTGAATCATACCAATAGACATATCTAGCATGTCTAATAAAAGAATCACGTGTTTCTGCCTTAGACGGCTTCCAGTTGCATTCAAAATCCTGTTTTCTTTTTTTTTTTCTTATTCATGATATTTGTTGTATTTCAAAGATGGACAAAAAAGCTGCAAGATTTCTGTGTTCTTCTTTGAAAGCTGAAACACAATATGTTTTGAGAAAAAATGCCTACCTGGTTAGAAATTTGCATACAGCTATCATCACGCCACTTGTTCCGTATCGGGGTGTACAGAACTGAATTAGACAGAAAATCTAAAGGGACCAGACTGGAGGCAGGGCCAGTCTTCAGGAAAGTACCCAGTTTGACTGGCTGACGACTCAGCGCATTTTTGCTTAAATACATACATATCATCACGCCAAGTCCCCTATGTGGTAGGCAGAGATTATCGAGTGCTAAATCTTCCGATCCCTACAAACTTGCCCTGCTTCCTCTACATTCATTACACTTTTCATACAAACACGCCGATTTCAGAGACTCGTGACACCACCTTCGGATAAAACCCGATCAATTTGATCGTGGAATGTCAACTTAGGTCTCCCCGGGCACCTACATCCATATTTCAACAATAAAAAAAATCAAAGTTTTACACAGATTACATAAAAAATACATGCATTTACATATGCATTCAAAAATTATAACAAAACTATGAACAAATTAATAATGGATTATTTTCCCTATGAATTGACAAAAAAAATTACTTACATTCAGCCAGACAAATAATTTCTTAACAAAGGGAGTCTTTAGATTATCGTTTCTTTAATAATTCCTAAATTTCATTTTTGCAATCGGAAATTAAGTAAAGAAATTGTTGGTGTGGTCTTTGTAGATTTCTTCAAATTCAGGGTTTAGCTGGAAAAGGAATAAAACACATTCAAAAGGATTAAGGAAGTAGAGAGTACTTTTACTTTTTTATTCTATAAAACATAATAAGTAAGCCGAAAAATAATATACCTACCGGAGCATATCTAAAAACTTATTATATAGGCTAGAACTAAAAATTTTTTTTACAACTAAAAAGTTACAATTTGAATTTAAACCAAGTTTATATACACGAAATGGCCACTTATTATTGCAAAAAAAATATTAATATTTATTTTGCGTTTGTAACAGAGCCTTAAGGTTTAGGCTAGTTCTTTTTTAATTTTGAAAAATTTAATTATTTATTACCAAGGTATAACTGTGGTTTTCTTAATGCTGGGTATATGTGCTCATTTTGATTATGTTATTTAAGAATTCGTTGTTTGGCTGTCTCTTTCCATTTCGTCTCTACATGGTTCCAAGGTTCACTAAAGTTTTCTGACCACAATAAATTTTCTTCAATACTTTCTGCTAATGCATCACTTTTAGTAACACTGTCAGGCAACGGTCTTAGGGATGTAGAACATGTTCAAGGCTTTCCTCTCTGGTCCTCTTTTTAGTTGTCAGGGTTGTTGTTGCAAATGTCCCCTTTTGTTCAATAGCTGGCGTACGAGTTTACCGCATGCTTGAAGAATTAGACATGATGCTGTTGTACATGCAGAAATGTAGTATGTGGTTGTTTTTGCACCCGGAAAGAGTCCCATGATCCACAGATAGTTATTATTATATTTATTACACAAAAACTTACACTAAAATGCCGCGAGAATCGCGCCGTAACTTCAATATTATAATTAATTATGAAAAGTATGTTCCTACATGCGTTACAACCAGTTACAACTATGAAGTGCCTACTATGAAGTGCCGAACAATAAGGCAACTGGCAATGGTGAAGCGGGACGCGCGGTTGCCACTCTTATTAAATTCAATCAAATTCTTCTTCGAATCTACTAAGAAGCTTGCTTAGTACAACGTACTAGGTGATTGCAACTATTACTACTATAAATAAAGGGAACCTTTGACATTTGTAAATGCTAACATTAGGTTCATAGAAACAATAACTCAATATTTTTAAATTTGCTAAGAATATTATTTAATATTACGCATTAAATGATGGTACTAATACAAATTTAATTGTTTCAACTGTTTTTTATCGTTGATGGTAGTACAAAAAATAGTAGATTTTACTTTTTATCTTCTTTCAATCTACTTCACAACTAATTTTATGTCAACATGTCTAGTGATTATTGCTACTTTGCGCTTTGTTAATTTATTAAAAATAAATCGTTAATGCATACACATGGTTTTTGTTAATCCAAATAAAAGAAAATTATGAATTTAACAAGGAACCTGTATAAATACAAAGAAGTGTTGTTCGTTTTCATAACTGGATTTTATAAAATTTACAATTTACTTCTGTGTAGCCTTAAAAAAATTCAGGTTGTTGTTACAACTACCTTCTCTAGTTTTTATCAAACAATAATAACATTACTCCAAACATTTTGGTGCCAACTAAGAGAAAATTCTACTTAGTTGAAGTGCTTTTTTTTCAGTGTGTGTGCCCTGGTTGTGCCTCTAACAACTCCTTCGGGGATATGGGCGTGAATATATAATTACTAAAAAACAAAAAACATACAGACGAACTGATAACCTCCTCCATTTTGGCTCGGTTAATGATGACCACAAACAAAACCGCGGTATCAGCTAGTTAGCAATAAATGTCAGTAACTAGACGATTCTCCTCTTTCGCGTGCCAAATTTTCCCACCTAAGTTTACATTGGCTACACTCGCATCATGCGCGTGCGCCGACACTATATTTATAGTTTTCAGTAAAAACGATACTCGTAAAAATGCTATAAAACTTGCGATATCAATTTCACCGTTAGTCGTTACTACTTGTAATTGAATCTGGAACATCTGGATTTTATGGGGCTTTGTCTTATCGGCGATACTTAGACGTAATATTTTCTGTTCATGTATATTTTTTATGCACGCTTTTCAGTATATGTGTTTATCCTGTCTTTGATATACTTTGTAGTGTTGCCTACGTCTTTAAATTTATAAGTATACTAGGGCTCGCCTTCTCCCAAAAGAATCAATCAGATATGCTTGCTAAAAAAATGCTTATGTGTAACTCCATGTGCACTTGTGTACATAACTTAACCTCGATCAGAATAGGAATGGTAATATTATTATATATTACCTCGGTGTAGGCGTTGAGATGTGAAATCCATGAAAACAAACACACAAATAAGGAAACATATTTTCATATTTATATTGTTACAGCGCATTTCTGGTAAGAGGTAAGTCATATTATTAATGTCTTATACCAAAAACATTCACTAAAGATGTGCTATTTTTAAAAATACGCAATTTTTGGAAATAATAATTGATCGAGAAACTCTTATTGTCGATATAAAAATGCTGAAGATACAAATTATTAAACTGAAAAGAAGTGTCAAATAAAACCATTTGTGTCCGACTCGGGAACCGAATACTCGACCTTACGCAGTCAACGTCAACATCGAACCACTAGATCATTTTACAAATATTTGTATAGCAAATTTAGATTTTAAGTAAAAATATTACTTAGTCGACAACATTACATACCTACTTACCTTTAAAAAGATGTGTTGAATTAATTAATACCTTCTTTTATAGAGTTGTTTAAAAGCCATTACTCTCAAACATCCATAGTTCATCAGAAAGATGAATAGATCAGTATCAGTTTGACACTGCTACACGAGAAATACAATTGGCTACTAATGCAGCCCAGTAGCCTATTCAGGGACCTTAGCCTTATGCCATTTGTACTCGGCACATAAATTATTCAAAAGCAATGTAAACACCCTATAAGTACATGGCCTGCATCGTGACGGTATATATCCACTCTAGCCCAAACAAGTGTTTATAATGAAGACATTAAAATTCTTAGCCTTTTCGAGACAACACTAGATGCTATCAACATAAATATGCGACGAATTTACGAGGGCTTTCGCGACGCCAGATGGTCTGGTCGGTATGTGACCTCAGCTTTTAAAACTTCATGTAAATCCATTTTTTTATGGAAGAAGAGGCAAAAGGAGCAACCGGTTGACCTGATGGAGAGACCCACCACTAACAGCTGTAGCACAAGAGGTCTCACATTTGAAAAATAAGTAAGGTCTTTTTTTGAAGAAAAGAAGAGGGGGAGGAGGAAACCGTAATTTTTCATTTCCAAATCAAAACTCAATACTTTATAAATATCTCGCTTTCAACTCCTTTTTAATGGAGGGTTTCCAAACTTAGTAAGATATCGAAACACTCACCAAATATCAATTATTTTATTCAACCCCGTATCACATAATCACAAATCAATCAATATACAACATTTTTTTTACTTAACCAAAATTGTTACATTTTTTATTTTGATGTAAACAATAAAATAATTTCTCTGTTTTGTCAAAAATTTCCGTAACATAGTTTGACATAGTTGAAGTGGAATTCTCCATCTCCCCACCGGATTGAGTTACAAAAACAAATAGTTTAACGTTTAGAATTACTGGCTAATACTAATTATAATTAATTAGCTTTGGCTTCACAAAAAAGTCTAGAAAACAGAATGTTTGTAGTAACTAGAATTACAAACGCAGTGCGTGTCCAAATATAATAAACTACTGGTTTTGAACAAATGAATATATTTTTCGAATGGAAATCAATGGAATTAATCTTAACACGTTTTATAAATATCAGCGAAAGAAGTATTTATAAATAAGGTTTCAACAAATAAGTGCTCGAATATTTGCCTGGATTTTCCTAATATTTAACTGTAATTGTAAAAAAATCAGACACAAAATAAATGAATTACAGCATTTTTTACTTTCTATATTTACTTGCTCAAGTTCAATGACCGGCGCGCGCGATGTATGGAGATCAGCTGAGAGCGTTCATCGACGCTTTTTAGCCTAATAACTATTTTTTATTTTTTGTACTTTTAATATGATTTTTCTAATATTTTTTAACGTTTTCAGGTAATAAATATTCTGAGTCCTTAGTAGAAATGACGTTAACTATTTCGAGAAAACACGTATATGTATACGACGTCTATACGTATGTATATTCATGGTATAATATAACGTCTAATTAATATTGCATTGAAGGCAAAATTCTGTTTTTCAATAAACTACGAAAATAATTATAGTACAAAAGGCTTCACATTCTTTAAAAATGGGTAACTTATGTAATTAATTAGACATTAGACACATGCTGGAGAACAGACTACCAGTAGGTAGCCTGATGTGTAGCTTTCTGTACAACAAAAAAATCTAATCAATATTTAAATTGCTATAGTGGCGGTAATATAATGTTAATACTTATTACAGTTTCTTGCAAAACAGAGTTTTAAAAGTCTTTTAAACGATTCTATAAAATAATGTCACTTTTTAAAATCTCTCTCTCTCGTAAAACGGCCATCAGAGGTTTGTTTCTCCGTAATAAAAATTGATGTAGCAGCAATCGTAAGTACAGAGTATATATTTTTCTATCTTAGTTTTCCAATTTTGATTCTTTCACGTTCCATCAGGTTTCCAGTTCATTATATTAACCTGTCATAAAAAAAAGTAAACCCAATATAATTAAACACAGCCATTATATTCAGACCCTGAAATCAAAATTACTTAAATAAAAAATCGATTAGCAACTTGTAGTAGTAGTAGTAATGTCCGTCTTATTAATAAGCAAACACTAAAATACTCCAGGGTTTAAGGTGACAATATAGTCTGTTACACAGCATAGTAAAGACTAAAATGTCTACTTGAACCTTGGTATACTTTAGTCTACGTTTACTAATCAGAAGGTAATTAACAAGACAGCTTTTTTAAAAAGAATGACTTAAGTGCTTATGGACGCCAGTACGCATATATTATGTGAAATGGACATTGATACCTGGAAAGTGGAACCTACTTACACATCACTTAAATTATAATAAAATACTACCAACAGTAATATTGGTAATCAATTAGCAGTAAACGTTTTAGAATCCATCAATTAACCAGATGTCAGAACTCATAATGCCATAAATTACTGTTTTATAGCCGACTCATATTACATTCTCCGTGTTGTTCCGGGTCCGCTGAGCAGAATAGGTCTCTCTGCCAAGCAGCTCGTAAGAGCCTAGCACTGGTTAAAATATAGGTAACTAGCGGCTCGCCCCGGCTTCGCACGGTTATTAAATATACATATAAACCTTCCTCTTTAATCACTTTATCTATTAAAAAAAAGTATCTTCACGCCCATATCCCCGAAGAGGTAGGCAGAGGTACAACCAAGGCACCCACGACTAGCCGAAGACACTAAGTCCCACAAAAAATAGCATCAAAATCCGTTGCTTACTTATTACCAACGAGACCACTGGTGGCAGACTGCTGGAGTGAATCCACCGCCTTAACTATTCCTGCCGCCATAATGACTTTGTCACATTCCGACCTGGAGAGTAGATTAGCTGGTAGACTTGCATAATGTTAGGCATTCTGGACTTAAGACAGCGACGCACCTGTAGCATCTATGGTGTCTATAGGCCACGGTTGTTTCTTACCATCAGGAAATTCGTGTCCTTGTTTGCTAACCTCTCACTTTTTTTTAATGTCATAGGAAGGCAAACAAGCAGACGGATTTCCTGATGGTAAGAAATTCACGCCGCCTAGAGACACCAAAGGTGGTAATGGTGCGTTGCCAACCTCAGGCCGGGATGTTAGGCCTCGAGCAAAAGTAAGTTAACCGGCTACCTTACCCTCCGAACCGGAACACGTCGTGACGTTATGGCGGCAGGAATAGGTCCTTATAATAAATAAATAATTTTATTACTCTGTTAGTAGTTACATCAAATATCATTTCTATGTCCATAAAGAGCCAGAAATACAGCAATATCTGTTTCATATACATTACCAAAAAAATATTTGAAAATTTGCCCGGGATTGGATGTGTGCCCGGTTGGCGATAGGCTTGTCAACCTATCACATTGTGGGACTGTGTGTCTTCGGCTAGTCGTGGGTGCCCTGCTCGTGATATGGGCGTAAAGATATTTTTCGTTTTTCTTAACCTTTTCTTAAATTACAGTTGAATTCCAGTTTCTCCATAGATAAGCCGTATTAGGACTGCAGTGTCTTTATTGACAAGAATTTTGTGACATTAACAAGACAGGAAACACACACGCACACACACACAGGAAAATATAATTTAGTTTTTATTAAAAGCTATTATTATTTAGCTATTATTTAACTTGCAATGTATGAATGTAAGTATGTTCAAGTGGAACCGTTAAACTCAATTTTGAAGTACATATCAGTTTTGGCGCCATCGAGAGAAAAGATGGTCGAAGTTTTTTCATAATTATTGAATTTCGAGTTGTTATTGAGTGAAATTAGTCAATTTTGGTGGCATTTTGTACAATTTTGCTTAGTGAAAGTGTACAAATGAAATAATCATGAAGAAATTAGCGTATCGTGTATTTCCTCGTTGTCGCCAAATCTCATTACGTGAGCTTGAGTAAACAGGCCACCGCTTTACCCAAGAGCCTGACATGACTTCCTGACGACTAATGACGAATTAAAATTAATTGAAATTGATATAAAATTTGATGTAAATTTGATTTCTACTTGACTAATGTCTAAATACTAACGTGAAGGCCAAAACCTAAAGAAAGAAAGTAGATATGATTTAAAAAGTTTTTATAAATAAGCATGCAATTTAGTTTTCATAAGCTTAGTTTTTAGAATTGTCCGCCGTCACCTTAAGTAACTTTTTTTGATTCGCTCAGATTTTTAAACTAGGATTTTTAATCTACTTCACAAATCTTGACGTTAACTTAATTAGAAATGGTAATTCTGCAGCTATTGTAATGTATCACTTTCTTGTGTCAACACAAATAAATAAAAGAAATAAAACAAGTTTAATGTTGTCAGAATAGATTGACACGACATTTTTTTATATTTTTTTATATAAAATCTGTAGCTCATTTAGTTTCATATCCTGACTAGTACGCCACGCCTAAAATGTTCCCTCTCTTTTAGTAGGTCACACAATGTGATAGGTGGCAATCCTATCGCCAACCGGGCACATATCCTATCCCGAGCAACATTTTGTTTTAAATTAGAAAATTGGAAAAACCCAATTTTCTATTTGTTGCCCGACCCAGAATTAGAACCCGGGACCTTATTTCATTGGAAAAAGATAGCTTACGTCCGCCCGTCTAACAAAAAAAACTTTAAACACTCGTTGAATATGTTTTTCCAAAATACTGCCTAAAATTGTATTGGATGCTGCAACGACATCCACGTGTAGCATGTTATTGGCTGGATGTCATGTCACAGTTACTTTGACATTCAGCCAAACCACGTTTCGTATCAAAGATCTCTCGATCTGCAGCAAGTTTAAAGTTCAATGACCTCTTACATCACCGGTACCCCTACTACGAGTTGTATTCTCGCTAATTTTACAAGTATACACCCACGTCACATTAGCATATCGTGATAACCGAACATTGTTAACATGCAGATGAATGGTTATCCGCGATCAGTATTGACCGCCCGTTGATATGCGTAGGGACCGACTACGGACAGACCGGCGCAGCGATCACATAGATCACGCTAGTAACATTTTAATGTTTTACCAGACCCCAAAAGTAGACAACTTCAAGTCGATCATTTCTTGCTTTTTTCGTCAATCATAAATCGATTTTATATTTTTGTTTGATAGATCATTCTTCAGAATAGGAGTCATAAAAGTTTTAGATACTCTGCGCAAGGCATACATATAAAAATGTATAAATTTGCAATCTCAATCTTCACAACTTTGTCAAAAAATAAGTCTAAATAATAAATACCTATATAACAAAAAATAACTTATAAAGCATTGAAAAATGTAGTGGGCTTTGGCGATGTAATGTAAAAATAATGTTTATTACATATTTAGCAATAAACACTATTTTATGTTTGCTGATAATTCTTGTGAAAGATTGCTTAAATGCAGGCCTTTCGCTTAGTTTGTGGGTTTACGGCCAATATTAATAATCAATCCTAATCCAAAACTTGCTGTCCAAGATTGATATTATGATCCATTTTTATGTTGTCGCTTGCCAATAACATATCTGTGGACAGGATAAATATGACAATTAGGTATGGGATAGGCCGCCGGATACGCAGCTATCTAGATTGTTTGAAATCCATTAGATTGAGATACATTATTAACATGGGCCGTTAAATAATATTAAAACAATAGAGGGATTTTGTAGTGTTATAGATCACTTTACGACTTTTAGTTTTATGGTGCGGAAAAATGGCGGATGAAACGTCCCTAACCAGAAATAAAAAACATAATTTAAATACGCATCCATGTCGGAAAATGAACTAATGCCTCGTGTATAGTGACATTAGCTATGAACGCTAACAGTACACAATATTTTAATAAACATTACAAAGCCTACAATCTGATAGGAACACCATCTGTTATCAAGCTGTAATCGAGATACCTGTACAATATTAGATAACCTGACCAACAGCCATTACAGTTTAGACTGTAAAAGAAAGTGATAAAGCTGAAACTCCAATTACAAGTTTAGTTAGCTGGTAGGACCATATCCGGTGGCCGGCCAGTGGCAACTTCGCCTCACGTGTGATTGATGGATTGGGTGACAGAGGCCAGGTGTCGAGTTTACCGAGCCTCGGGTACGTACGTATAATCACTTCCGAAGATATACTAAGCTGTAAGTAACCAGTTTTCACAGGGCAGGATAATAAATTATCTTGCTTAAGAAGTCTGGAACATTTTATCCTAAAGTAAGCAAATTATGCATACTTATTTTACACACTTGTTTAATGATTGTTACAAATTAAGCGCAGTAAAACAACAAAAACCGACTCCAACTACTTCATTAGTTACCTGAGTTAGAATCGAACTCGAGCCTCACGAAAGTTTGGTGGAGGGCAGTCCGCTAATTCCTCAACAGAGGGCACTCTTCAATTTCTAGATATATTTGATTACGTCAAATAAATTTATAGTATTATTTTAATTGTAATGTATGGGTTACATTATTTTGCAGGGTGCATAAAGAAATGTTTTTTAGTAAAATTTTAAAACGATTACCTCATTTAAAATAACTCTGCTTATCTGATGAGGTTTAACATGGATAAATGTAATTCTTGACATCTCGAATGTCAAATGTATCTATACTTGACATGTCATAAGTCAGAAAACAAGTCTATTGTTGCAATTTGTGGTATAACTAACGGAGACTTAAATATTTTAAGTGAAAACTGCTTTCTCTAAGAGCTGATCCTGAGCCTGTGTGAGCGTCAGACTAAGTTAGAGGTTGCGTTTTTGACACATACCAACCTTTATAACCAAATTTGTCTTAAGACAATCGCCAAAATCTGGACCGCTAGACCATAAACCTAGCGGTGTGGTTGTGTTGTGTGGTTTGTCGGACCACAACCCACCCTGATTCGATACCCGGGTCGGGCAACAAAAAGAAAATGTGGTGTTTCAAATTTTCTGATAAAAACATGTTGCTCGGAATTGGATATGTGCCATTGTGGGGCTTAGTGTCTTCGGCTAGTCGTGGGCACTGGTAAAGCCTCTGCCTACATCTTCGGAGATATGGGCGTGACGATACAGACAGACAGAGAGTTTAAACATTTTCAAACTAACTAAACAAATAGTTTTCTTCTGTGTTACCTTGAATTAAATGCCATAATAATAAAGACCTAAGTATGGAATTTTGATTAAACTCAAAGGTTTGTGTTGGCAACACAATAAACACGATGCGCAATATAAAACGTGATAGTTTAACAAAAAGGCACACTCAGTTTGCAATAACTTTGCAATTCAATTACAAATACGTGCTTATCTGTTATTTTGAAAGAGGATTTATATGTACGAATATCGCAACATTAGTTTTATAACTTGCAGCTAGCAAAATAACTTACGCGGACATAGCTGCAGATGACAGCTAGTATTTTAACATCCGACATAAAAAAACGTGTTATAATTTGACGTATCTGTTTAAGGGTTGAAAATTACTGGTAAAATACATGTATTTTTCAATCAGACTTGGTATTTTTCAATAAAATACAGGAACTTTCAATGAGCTCTCACGATTTATCTTTCCCATGTTTCCGTTTTGTTTACATGTATTTTACATTATTATATTTTTCTCTTATTTTTGGGCTAATAATAATAAAACAATTATATGGTTAAATCAGCATCCTACTTTAATTTATTTATTTTTAGAACTGTTTATTTGTTTATTCATTTCCATATATTTGTTTTTTCTTAATTTATTGTAATTTATGAAAAATACATTGATTAATAAACGTATTATAAATATAAATTTATATTTTTCAAACAATCCCAAATTTGTATTATTCGAAAGTTAGAAGTAATATACTGGAAATATTCGAAGAAAAAAACCCAAATAAACATCTTTTGCAATTTTAATCCCTAGTCTGTGTGCGTATTTATGACGTCAGTACTTTTAAACGCATGGGCCGATTGCGATGCGGATGTTTTTGTTTGAAAGCTAACATAATCGAAATGATTAATTATGTATAAGTTGTGTCGGTACTTGTTAATTTTTATTTAATATTCGAGTCAATACAATTCATATGAACTATATATAGTCATCACATAGAAATAAATGCTTTGACAAAAACCCAAATTGCCCATGTGTTCTTAGTTGTTAAAAAACATTAATTTAAATTTAAGGGCTTTTCGAAAAAATATTAGAAAAGTAACCAACATTTTCTTTAGTCACACTATAACATAAAAACCACATGATCACATTATTTTTAAGTTTTGTAAAATGGTTTTTACGAAATCGAAAAAGGAACTTGTAACATTAATGACGACAATTTAAATTTCGAACATTTGAGAGTTTCCGTGCCAAGAGTCAGTAGCATCTGTCAAAAATTAATATAAACAGTAAAGATGAGGGCAACTCACATTTGAAAGTTAGTTTACTTTTAATTGCGTTCAAATAGGATATAAATCGCATATACTTAACATAATTATCATGTGCTGTAACGCAAATTTTAATTGCAATCAAACATTCTATGAATTGACGATGAATTTAGACTATAAAAGATATCATAAACTACCCAATTACATAACAGTAAATAAACTTAATACAAGTGAACGCACAAATTCGTACATAGCAACAAAATGCATTAAATGTTTATGATGTCCATGACTTATTATAATTACTATTAATTCAAGTTTATAGTGTTATCAGATTTAGCCCTACTTTCCAGAAAACTTTAATAACACCTAGACAAAGTAGATATACAATGCGAATGTGGATAGATGTATACATAGGTACCCGGGAAGACCTAGGTTTGTCGGTGGAGCTAGTTTGACATTCCACGATTAAATCGCTGCGGTATTATCTGAGGTTCGTGTCAAGAGTCTTTGAAACCGGCGTGTTTGCATGAAAAGAGTAATAAATGTGGACGAAGCAAGGAAGCAAGGATCGTGAGATTTGGCACTCGATACTCTCTGCCAATCCCGTAAGGGACTTGGCATGAAGGTATGTATGTACGCAAAATAATAACTGGAGTTGACTCCAGTTGTTGGCATCAGAATTACAACCAGAAAGCTGAAGAACAGATTAAAGTCGAACTGATGAAGTCCAAACTAGATTCAAGTTATTGTGTGGTCAGTATGTCTCGAGTTTTCCACTGACACCGCTGGAAAGTGGGTTGGACGAGCGCCTCAGACATTGTGCCTCCGCCCTATAAGGAACAACGTTTCCGATTTCTGTTTGTTTAACTGTGGACAGGAATAAATTACCTACTTACGATGTCATGTTTATAACAATTCTCTTTTCTGTTGCGGAAAAGTAGGTATTATAATTTTAAAATTTATTGGATTTTCTTGTGCACATACATACATAATCTTCATCATACCAAGAGCTATAGTCCGGTGAAGTTACAACAAAAAAGAAACTCTGCGGTCCAAGTGTTGGACTCGACTTCATGAGGTCCCGGGTTCGAATCCCATGTCGGACGACAACAAGAAAATGTGGTATTTCCAAATTAAAAAAAATGTTGCTCGGAATTGGATTGTGCCCGGTTGGCGATATGCTTGCCAACCTATCTCATCGTGGGACTTAGTGTCTTCAGCTAGTCGTAGGTGCCCTTGTTGTACCTCTGCCTACGGGGATATAGGCGTGAAGACACTATAAAAAATATACCATGAGCGGAGTCAGCTGGAATATATCGTGTCGTTTGCGGATAAAATATTAAATAAAAAAACTAAATCAGGTCAAGACTCGGCCAATTTATCACTAACACGGTGTTAGATTAGATAGAGGTTAACGGAGAATCGAACTCAGAATCACCGCTTTACCCATTTTCCCTACATAACGACAGCTTCCTTTTCTGTTTTTTGCCGGTTTGGAGAGTAGAGTAGTCAGGAAGTTACGTATAGGAGATTTAACACCAAAGCTTCAATAGTCACATATTTCTTGCCACCAAGAAGACTGCTTTGAAATACTTATCTACATATTCATACGTGATGCCAAAACTTTGGACCCCTTTTTAAGAAAATTGCGCGGACGCCGGAGCATAAAATTTGGCACACTTATAGTTTATGTGCAGGAGAAGTGAAGAACGCAAATATTTTTCAATAATGATTATAACTTACATTAAATCAATAAATAAAAGATTAACCACACTACCATGCATTTGACACACACAAACAAATATATTGATGATAATAACGATAAAAGATCACAGATGCCGCACTAAAAAGTTTGGAAACAAAGTAGTTGGTCTTGAGAAATGAAGATGGCGTTCTTATCAAATCAGATATTAAAATTTATTATGGTCGAATTTCGACCCATGGGCGACCACTAGTAAGTGTAAATATAACTGAATGAAAAGTACACAACACAATACATAAAAAATACAGAGTGAAATCAGCGTTAC
Source organism: Calephelis virginiensis (assembly GCA_002245475.1). Taxonomy (NCBI): domain Eukaryota; kingdom Metazoa; phylum Arthropoda; class Insecta; order Lepidoptera; family Riodinidae; genus Calephelis; species Calephelis virginiensis. The sequence goes on from NJDC01001027.1 coordinate 270,520, forward strand.
ATATAGTAATGTGAAGTACGGTGGCGATAATACAGGAATTGTCGACTTCATGGTCCGCCGCGGAACAGATAGCGATCGTAAAGTTTTATCACTCATAAATATTCCACATTACTCACTTTTACTGGTTGTTATATCGGTTCCGATAGATAAGTATATTATATAGACTAATTTTACTACTCTTTCTGTATATTTAAAATCGGTTTCCATGATTTTTTTTATACAAGTGGAGGCAAACGAGTAAGTGGGTCACGTGATGGAAAGTGATTACCTCCGCCCATGGACATCCGCAACACCAGGAGTATGACAGATGCATTGCCGACCTTTAAGGAATGAGTACGCACTTTTCTGTAAGGTTCCTGAGTCGTATTCGTTTGGGACTACCGCCCTCGCTAACTGATTCCACAAAGGTGTTGTGCGAAGTAAGGTCTTTGGAATCGCACAGTTGTAGACATGTATGTCTTGTTTAGGATAAAAAAGAAAGAACGTGTTTAGGGAAATCCTAAGAGAAAAAGGTGGCCTAAAGACGGCAAAGATGGAAATAGGAACCCTGAGACTTGTATTTTTGTGTAAGTAAATATACCAGTTACCCAATCTTCTAAACACGAAAATGGTGAGCACTGACGTTGTGACGGTAGAAATAAGTAAAGTATTGTGAAGAAAGTCTGCTAAAAGTTTATAATACTGAATTTTTCGGCGTTTATAAAAATCTCGCTGTCAAAGCCGCGGGCAATCAATAGTCTTAAAAGATAAACAAAGGATAAAAGAAAACAAATGCCACTCAGACATGATCGATAAGTTATCACTTCCACAGTTCACCGTATTGATAAGTTCGCTGGTAAACAAACAAGGAAACAATACCTATCGATTATTATTGATATTTAATACATACATATCTTCACGGCAAGAACCTTGTGATTTTGGCGGAGAGTATCCGGTGCCACGAAGCCTTGTAGGCTTCCCTAGCTTCCTCCCACATTAATGACTCTTTATACAAAATACGCCGGTTTTGGAAACCCTTGACCTCACTCTCGGATTGAACCCGAGCGATTTAGTTATTTCGCTATTCCCGTATTCGGGATGAGGTCACCGACACCGACAAAAAATACATGTTATGTAGCTCAGAACCACCTAAATCACGTTTTTTTTATATGAGCGATCAGCAAACAAGCTCACAGTTCTCCTGAAGGTAAGAGACAACCGTGGCTGTAGATAGCAAAGATGTTATAGGGGCGTCACTGTCCAGTGGTCGGGATGTTAGACCAATTTTGCAAGTGGACGCGGTGGTAGACCCTTACCCGGGCAAGTTGCTCCATAGCACTCTACCACCAGTGGCCTTGTTGGCAATGACCTATTTAACCTATGCTTGCCTTTACAAGCTAACTGACAGAGAGACAAATGGTCTATTCTACTTAGGGGACTTTACTTTTTTCTAACAAAAAATACATTGAAATCAGTCCATCCGTTCAAAAGTTATGAGGCTACAAATAGACATACATACACAACATACATAGACACATCAAACTTATAGCACGCCTCTGTTACCGCATGAGGTTAAAACATAAACTTAGCTTTTTTTTGAAATGGCTAATATGTCGGTAACCGCGAGGTTTTTACAACTTCACCGGACTATAATCTTAGCTACGATTTGATTTGGTTGCATGATAACAATAGAAATAGGTTCTAAATATATTATTATTGTTATATTGTTGTTAATATTTTATGTTGTTACCTTATGACTATTTTACGCAAAACAATAAATGAAATTAAAATTATAAACAACGATAATATATATGATATAACTGAAATTTATAGCCATTATAAAATGCAAATTTCATATTATGCTACGAAGAATACGCAAAATAGACAAAACTACGTGAACTGAATTCTCAATACCTCAACTACAAACGAAGGTTGCGATATGAGGTCCGAATTTTTTTTAAATGGATCATTAGTAAGGACTAAGTAAGGCGGTGGTACCAATCCGGGTGAGTCGCTGCGAAACTCTACCACCTAGTCAGATGTCATGGTGTTACTGACAATAAGCCTATGCTCTATTTATTCTATTCTTCTTATCGTGGCGCTTGGTGGAAGTCTATTATTAGCCACTTATTAATATTGCTTGTATTTTCCACAATATATTTTTTATAATTGTCTTTTAAAGAACCGGTTTCGCTATACAAGCATCATCAGTTCATAATCATTGATTTATTTTGTTAGTCCGGAGTCATTTTCAGAATAGACCATCTGCCTTCCTGCCAGGCAGCTCGTAAAAGGTGAGCATAGGCTTACCGTCTCTTACACTGTGACATCTGACTCGCTCGGATTGGTCCTCCATAGTGACCGGTTAAATCACGCTTTCTGACTCAGGTGTAAAGTTTGTAAAGTTACAGTTTGTAGAGTTAGAGCGTTTAGAGTGAGAAGTTGGGTTTCACTCGACATCTTTTTAGCAGTGCAAGCCATATGGTCTCATTTTATCAACATTTTTTTATTTAAAATGTGTTTTGATGGGATGTGTAGGTACTATCTGACGAGAAAAAGTAAAAGTCAAGTTTTCCGCAGTCTAATGGCAGACAACAGCATCACAATAAGAAATAAAATACAAATGTAGTCCTTGAACTTTTAAAGGAAGTTTTTTGCATGGAAATGAGTCAGCATCAGGTGATTTTATCTCTTCATCTCCGTCGTAAATTATATTTTTATAAGTGGCAAAAACATATTAAATTCTAAATGTTTGATGAGAAAAGGTATTTTCACGCCCGTATATGCGAAAGGAGGCAGAGATACAAACACGGCACTTACGATTTTCCAAAGGTACTACTTAGTCCCACGATGTGATAGGTGGCAAGCCTATCACCAAGTGGACAGTTATCTAATCCCGGGCAACATTTTATTAGAAAATTCCAAAACAAATTTTGAGTTTCCCGGGAATCGCATCCGAAACTTCATGTAGGCAACGCCAAAACCAGACCACTAGACCACAGAGGCGATTACCATAATTACATCTGTTGTTTATTTTATTGAAGCGGAGTTCAAAAAAGACAGACTTCCTGGACTATACGCCTCGGCTGACACCATAGCAATGTTGTGAAACTTGGGTGATTAAGACGACCTATTTTCCAATACAGAAGATGAGTTGGCAACAAAAAAACAGGTTTGGAAATGAGGCTGTATTACTATAAAAATATGCCACCCATGTTCACGGTGTTAGTGATATTATAAGCTGATTGGTAGGAAAGCATGTGACGTATGTTTAGTGTATGTTGTACTTGAACAAAATATGTAGTTAAAAATGATGACTAAGTAACTAAAAACATAAAGTAAGTAAAAATAAAAACAACAAAAAAGTCATATAAGTCAGATTCACCGACACGTGCTGATGACAAAAATAGCCACCAATCCATGACGACAAAACTATTTATATCTAACTATATATTTATGTTTTAATTATTAAACGTACGCATTTCGCGTGGCAATCGCATGAAGTCTGAATAGTTGCACCAATTTTGCTACACACTTTTTTAGAACTCTTGTACTTTTCCACAATACATGTTTACCTAAAAAATGTGCGTATACTATCGAATTTCACCAAGTGCCGACGATGAAAAGTTTGTCCGGAGAAAAATGGTATAGTAGGAAACCTACACTTTAATTTTTCCCATATACAAACTAGTGTAAATGTCAAGCGATACGAAGTTACCGGAAGTGCTAGCCTTATATATAAAACTGAATCCTCATTTTCCTTGGTCATTGCATCACGCCTGAATGGATGCTTCAATTTTGTTAATTCTCTTTTGTTATGTTAGAAATTGTCAAAAGGTTCTCATGACGAGGAAAAACAGGAAAATTCCAGGGAAAATAGAAAAAGATGCACTTTTGTTTATCCTAAACAAACTGTTAATAAGAATATGGTATTCAAGATCTGATATTCAAGCGATACGAAGTTCGCCGTGTCGGCTAGTATTTTTATAAAATAATATATCGGAAAACTGTGACGCCCAATTCTGATGTTTCAAATTAGATCGCTTCGAATTCACAGTCGAATAAATGAATGTCAAAATCAGTATTTATTTACTAACTGAACGAAGTGTGAACATATTTTTTTACCATTTAATCACCGGAACTTCCGTTAACCGTTAATTACGTTACTCTAGCGTAACGTGTACTAGTACTCATTCGTTTTGTATAACCATCCAAAGTTCGTTGTCCTATAGATATCGCGATAGATGACTCAACGTTTGTCACATTTTGATGTAATTTATCACTTAACATTTGCGGGCGGAAATTAAAATATATCGACGTTTTTTTTAAAGACTTGGCTGTGATTAATCATTAAGGACCCATACTTAGTCAGCCAGAAGAGCCAATCGCCGCACTCCCCGTTCTATGATTACTATGAAATATTGCGCTCTAAAGTAAATGTCTTAAGCGACAAATCACTATTTTTGACACTATAAACGTAATTTGAAAAAAAGTATTAAAACTGAAACACTTATCTTTTAGGTATAGTACTTATCTATGTTTATGTTAAATCTGGTCTCGATATTTTCATAATTGAAGTAGACAGTACGGTTTTGCTTTCAAAAAAGGGTTAACTTTTTGATTTTTTTTCTATAGAGCAAAGTGAAATGAATCGTGTTTTGGTAACACTAGTCTTATAAAGCATATTAACGTTAATCTTGTGAATTTTTGTCACCAAGATCCATGATTGCTTTATATGAAAAAAACATTATATTGCTGACGTATTTTAGCATACATGGACCCTTAAGACTAAATAGAATATTACCGCGCTGTTTAGCTACGAGTTTATACAGGTCTGATGTTAAAAATGACCCGTTTGCTTTACATGTCACTAGCACCGTGATTTTAACAAGGTGATAAATAGTTTTGTAATTTCTTTTATCACAATTTAAATTTTACCATCCTCTTCATTGCCATATTACAATTTAAAGAGCACGGTAGCTGATTAATTTACCCACACAACATACTCAATATTCCAGACTAAGGTTGGCAACGCATCATTACCTATTATGATGATATTAAATAAACTTTTTAATTATCTAAATAGGTAGTTGTAGATTTTTAAATATAGGACATGGCAACACTGACATGCTAAAGTCGGTTTAAAATCAAATTAGGGCGTTAGTCGGTTCGCTACTTTTAACGTGAGAAGTTGTGTTCTTGTAAACAATGGAATAATTTAAATTAGTGCTCGTTTTATTTTAAAGATCGTTGCACTGTGGTATTCATATGCGATGTATTTATTACGGCCACAATACCTCCTGATTCCATTAAAAACAAAATTGAAGAAATATTTTTTTGTAGGCCGATTAAAGTTTTTAAAAAGCTAAGCTCTGTCTATGATACTGAATTTTCGGTAAACCGGACTTTTTCTATATGCGTTATAACAAACAAATGAATCATCACACCTATATCTCCGAAGAGGTAGGCAGAGGCACAATCAGAGCACCCACGACAAGCCGAAGTGAAGATGTTGGTGGTCCCCAAGTAACGTTGTTTTTTATATTATACATTTGAAAAAACACATTTTCTTTTTTTTGTTGCCGATCGAACCCGGGACCTCATGAAGTCCGCCGCAGCAACCAGAACGCTAAACCATAGTGGCGTCAAACAAAAACTCTATAACTTTTTCTAGTACAGAGATAACCCTGAACAGGAGAAGAGATATCATCAGTAATTACACAAACCTTATTGTCCTTCAGACCGGAACCACACTTTTGTTTAAAAATAAATATATTTAGGTCAACATGAGTGATTTATTAAATCTTGTAATAGATGATAATGATATTCAAAATAAGTCTCGCACCAACATAGATAAAATAAAAGATAAATTTGAGATAAAACGCGAATAAAGTTACGAGAAGTTTTTGTCCGTGAGATTTATAACCTTAATTAATATATTTTTGCAATTTTAACTTTTTGTTTCAACTTCTCCTAGCTTATTATTTCTTTATATCTTTACTGATTTTTTACCTACTTAGGGAAACCCTTTGACTGATGAAATGAATAATAAATATTTAGTGGCCAGGAATGACGTTTAACATTAACTTTAATTAGGTATAAATATTAGACACTTTAATTTTATAAATATCTTGTGTACGTATTCGTACGACTGCTGTTGCTATCTCTCTGTTGCTGTTTCACAGTTAAGCCACTGAACTGATTTTGATGAAAGTTTGTGTAAAAATCGCATGACGTTAACAGGTGATAGAATTTCACTAATTCTTATTTCATTATTTGTTAATTGTCATCAGCAGAAGATTCTTCAAAAAGAATAAAAGTAAATTTATAAGAAGATTAGAATATTTAAGAATGCAACGAAATAATAAATTTTACATAACTGTCACTTTATTCACATTCCCAGTGTTGTTCAGGGTCCTTTGTGTAAAATAGACCATCTGCCTACTCTAAGTAGAATAACCTTGAAGCTCGTAAGAGGCAAACAGAGGTTAAATAGGTCATTACCAAAAAGGCCACTGGAGTTAGAGCGCTGTGCTGCAACTTGCCCGGATAGGGATCCACTGCCTTCCTATTCTTATCGCCATACTGACAGTGCCATATTTCGGTCCGGAGGTAACCGGTAGACTTGCATTGCATTGACATCTATGGTGTCTAAAGGCCACTGTTAACTCTTACTATTTGGTGAGCCCCGTGCTTGTTCGCTGTCTTTTGGCATAAAAAGAAATTCGAACTCAATCATCAATCGAAATCCACAAACAACATTTGTCAGGTCGACTCCTCAGAAATAAAATTGAAATAAGTTTAACGTTACGCATATTATTTTGCAATATTCAATTGCAAAATAATATCTTTCATAAACTGCAAAGGTCACAAAGTTAACGTGATTTAAACACGTCGATTGCCGAACATGTTCAGCGTAAAGTACGTGTTCGTTAATCGTCGCGACTGTGTGTCAACAAAAGAAAGAGCGGTCACGAAGCGCGATTTACGCCCATGATTATTTCTAAACACCTGAGCTGTACTTAAGAAAATCAAGCGCTGAAGCATCGGGCGTTGAACATTACACCTGCGGGTCTACTTGCACAAGCGTCTAAAGACGTCGTGCGGACGCAGACTGTAATTTGATTTTACATTGCATAAGTTACGCATTCGTGTTTAAAAGTCACATCTACGTATGCGACTACTTTTTGACACGCATAAAGTTATCCATATATTAAGTTAATTAATTACATAAAATATAATTGAACAGCAAGAGTTCCAAGTTCTAGTTGATAATGATTAAATATATCAAATGCTAAGTTTAATCTGCTTGATGAAAAATAATCTATTTTACATTTTGAATAGTTTTTGGGGCAATATGGGGTGCTTTTCTATTACTGCCTATAGGTAGGAATTTCAAAACGTAAACTAAACAGAACGCTACCTTTACCTGAACATCAATATATTATTTTATCTGAAACTGAAATCAAATTTTTATTTGAATATAAACATTTGGAAATAACTAATGATTTTGAAAACAAAATTGCACGATAATTACAGTATTACATATTATCACCGCGGTTGCTACAATCAATAAGATAAGGCTTTAAAATATTCATTTGTCTATTTAAAATCGAAAAAACAATAGGTGCGTCTAACAAATCCAACCACGATTTCTTGCCCCCCATGCGAATAGATCCCAAAAGCAAGTGTAATATATCGGTTATGTTGATGCGCCTGCGATCGCTATAATCGTTTGTACCGGAGGTAGAGGTGTGAAATATCGTGGCCTAGACGTTAAATGCACCGTGAAATGTCGAATAAATATGCAACATTCCTTGTAAACGGGCACGTTTACAATGCTTTTGTCAATACAACACCTATAATGTAGTTAAGTTTAAATAAACGATTTATTTGTAGAGTTCTATCGTGTAGTTTTATTCTCATTTTACGATAAATCTTTATATCTAAATCTTTTACTTAAATAAATAGAAAAAAAATATAAAACTAAATTATTATTAATGACATTTTTATACGTATGTAGGGAAAATTATCAGCGAATGTGAAAAAATTATGAAAGATTGACAAAGAAGACATACAATGTGAATGTGAAAGATACTCGGGGAGACCTAGTTTGATATACCACGAACGAAATCGCTCGGGTTTTATTTTAAGGTGGTGTCAAGAGTCTCGGAAACCGGCGTGTTTGTATGAAAGGGTAATGAATGCGGAGGAAGCCAAACAGGTACGAGTATGTAAGGATTGTAATATATAAACAAAGTCCTAGTTTTACCGATTTTAATTATCCCCGATTTAAAGTCAGTGGTTCCGTCTGGAGTATAACAAATACAATAAAAAACTATTACCAATTACAATTCCGAAAAAAAAAACACGAAATTAAATACAAAATATAAAAGTATGGCATAAAATAGACAGTTTGTCCAAAAGATAGGAAACGCCAAGTAAGAAGGTAGGCAAAATATTTCTTTTATTTGTTGGAAGTCTGTGAACATAAAACGTAAAAGCACAGTTGGAGTAAGCCTAATGGCGCTAATCCATTATCTTTCAATTCATCTCACAAACTGAAAACAATGAATAACAAAATGTCCGTTCATATAATAGATAAGGTAATTCGTGTTGAAACCAAAATTTAAACTCGACAAGCTGCAATTATTAGGCAATTTCATTGTGGTGCTCTCACGCGGATGACAATTGAAATGCATGTGGTAATTTCGACCTCACGGGAACACTATTGCGATGCAGCATGGTGTTGGGATTCAAAATGTTTTCTAAAATAATGTAAGTGGTTCTCACGCTTTCGACACCAACCGCGAATAAAGTGATGAACGATTCGTTGTTGACTTCAATGAGGTTACAATCATCACTAATCATCGAGTGAGTATACAGACTCTAAATCTAGAAAGCGATCTTCTTCCTACTTTCTTACCTTAGTAAGCACCTTTTTAATTTAACAGTTTAACTTTAGAAACGTCACCCTTGCACGGTTTTTCACATAAATTTCAACAAGAGATTTTGCAGGGAATGATTGATACATTACTTAAAAGTCAGCATCACAACAGCAGCTAACTCTTGTTGATGCTAAGGGAAGACTGCGTTACAACAGGTAATCTGTCATATGTCTGTTTTTGTTTAGAAAGTATAAAATATCTTACTAAAGACAAGGGAGCATTTACATACGAAAACGTACCACTCAAAAGCTTATTTTGGATCAGATCAACCCTTGATGACATGGCCTCTAATTTTTTATTACTACTAGTCGATTATTTGACTATATCTTATAAAAAAAAAAGTATATTTACGCCCATATCCCCGAAGAGGTGGGCAGAGGCACAACCAAGGCACCCACGACTAGCCGAAGACACTAAGCCACACAATGTGATCAGTGGCAAGCACATCGCCAACCGGGCACATATCCAATCCCGAGCAACATTTTTTTAAACTAGAAAATTGGAAAAAACAAATTTTCTTTTTATTACCCGACAGAATCGAACCTGGGACCTCATGCAGTTAAGTCCAACAACTGAACCGCTAGACCACAGAGGCGATATCCTATTCCAAAACCATCCGATTTGTTTATTGAGAATAGAAAGAATAAGATATAAAAATACAGACTTCTGATATAAAGTTGAAGTTTTGATAAAGGATTTCTGAATTATAAACGATATTGCAAATAAAGCACTTAAGGCTTAAGAGCGATAATTCCGTTTCTCACGCTTTCGACACAAACACGATGAGTGATGAATTCATTGTTCATTAAATTGGGTCGTTGGAAACTAATTCTTAATCAATGATGAGAATAATGACGCATCATTATTTGTATACGAATTCGTATTGGTCACTTACGTAGTATTACAAATTGACCGAGTGCTGCTTGATGATGGTTTCTTTGTTTGTGTGAAACAGCAATGATTATTAACCAAGTGCATAATTAATAAAGTGCATAACATACAAAAACCGGCTACGCAAATGGTAAAAGTATTAGTTACATGGAAATACAGCAGCTAAGTTTATTTTTCTCAATGTATAATTTGTTTATGACATAAAACCTTAAAAAAAGTAATCGAATCTCTTAACAGTAAGAGAATGCGCAAGGGGCGAATTCTCTTACTGTTAGAAGATTCACACCACAGATATAACTGGTGCGACTCTATAATATTAGATGGACATTAGATTGTATGTGAAAATCTAGCGGCACCCTATAATCCATATAATAAAAACGAAAATGGCGAGCACTGAAGCTACGTGGACAGGACACTAGGCAGGCAGATAGGAGACAAATTTAAATAGGTAATGCGCTCCTTCAACTCCGGCGAGAAACTGTAGAGAACTAAAGGAGCACTACTACCACTTATCTTAGAACACTTGAGTCTTGACTATTAAGACAAATCTCAATCATACTACTCTGAGCAGTGGATATATGCCTCGTTTAATAATCATAAACTGCCATTATGAAAGTAAAGAAAGAGTATTCACGCCCCATTCCTCGAAGAATTAAGCAGAGGCACCACCAGGGCACCCACGACTAGACAAAGACACTAAGCCCCACAATATAATAGGCAGCCTATCGCCAACCGAACACATGTCCAGCCCGGGCAACGTTGTTTTTTATTAAAAAATTGAAAATATTTTTTTCGTTACCTAACCCGGGACCTCATGAAAAAAAAACAACCGACCCTCGATCACAAAGGCGATTGTAAATGTGTATTTTCACAAGTCGAAGGTATATATAGACTATAGAGTTTTAATAGCTAGGATTAGCGTCAGCTAATTTCTTTACCTAAAGTTTAAACTGCGAGACTTCTTCTAGCCGTCTGCGAAAAGTTAGTTAGATGGGTCATCGCTACGGGCGGTTAACTAAACGATTTTCTTGTGTAAATCTAATTACATTAAAATCTCATGTTCTTTTAAAAGCAATGGATAAATATATTGACATGCATGTATGTTATTTCAGGGCTCAGGTAGCAAACAACTAGAAAAACATTTTGTCGCTAGAAATCAAATCACCGAAATTTGCGTTGGTGTATCGCTGAGTGCTTTTTATTTTCGGTAGGTTTCTTTTGAAGCCTCTTCGGGGATATGGGCGTGAAGATATTTTTTTTTTCTTTTGAAGCCAGCTAACTTTTTACTAATAGGCAACACAATGAGAATGAGAGACACGTCAAACACGTCAATCAAAGAAATAACACCAATCATTTTCTGTCTGGGGTTAAAATACGATAGTTTCGTTGGGAGTTGAGAGCTTATGTAAAAATGTATACGCTCTTAATACAACAAGAAAAGGAAAACACAAATGATGCAATACAAAAAGCGAGCTTATCTCTAGCACATATAATTAAGGTGTACGCTACATTGTCTTTTTTGTGCATGTGAGACTCTTTTCTGATGATTAGAAACCATAAACCACCCAAGGTATTTGCAAGATCAACGTAAAATACATGAATTAAATTTGACGTCCTTGGATTGGCCCACGCGGCGCAAATACCGTTACAGTCACCCTTAAGACAAAGAAATCCCTATCATTACTAGACTAAATTTGATAAAATATGTCTTAAATATAATTGTAACGTTCAAAAATAAAAACATTTTGAATATCCAGAAACTTTTCCGACATGCATGATAAACATGAAAATGATTTTAGATTTGTAAGTGTTCTTAGGACCAATTTTTCTTTTCACATTTTTTAAAAGGAACTCTCTATGCCAATCAGGAGAGAACATATCAGCAAACCTTTTATCAGAACTCGAAATATCATTTTCCAACCCAAAAATCACAGACGGGATCAATACCCTCGCCACATGTGTATTAACAAGCGGTTACATAAATACCGTAACATCCAAACATTAAATGCAGGAAACCCTTGACGAGTTATATATAGGGCGTTGCACAGACGCAACGGCGCGGTGAAACTTGCAAAAGTTACGTCACATAAACATATCACGCTAATTCTTTAAGGGAGTACGCAGAGTAGCATAATGTGCCAAGTATTTCAACAAAAAATATCACCTAAGATTAATGAGATTGTTTTGTGTTAAATAAAACTGGTGAAAAACATAACATATATGATATGTGTTAAGAAAATATTTAGTACAAAGAGATTCCAGGCAGGTCACTTTCTATATTCTCTCTATATTCTCTTTTAAATTACTTACAAAGTTATCCAGTTTATGCTTCCTAATTAATCGTTTTTTACAAGAATAGCAGTGGCAGCCAATTACCTGCAAAAATAAAAAAAAACATGTTAATTTCTTTTATGATACCGGAAGGCAAACAAGGAGACGGATTTCCTCATGGTAAGAAATTCAAGCCGCCTAGAGACGCCAAAGTTGGTAATGGTGCGTTGCTAACCTGACGCCGGGATGTAAAGCCTTGAGCAAAAGTAAGTTTGCCGGCTACCCTACTCTCCAAACCGGAACAAGTCACCGGCAAGCAGTGACGTTATGGCGGCAGGAATAGTTAAGGCGGTTATATCAATCCGGGCGAGTCGCTGCGAATTGGAACTCTAATTAAAAAGAACTGGCTCGAAACATTTTGCGTATATACATATCTTCACGCCCATAAGTCCCATGAAAATATGTAGAGTACAGGGTCCAAAAGGCTATTATTATTCGTACAGACCTGCTTAGCTTCTTCCACATTGATTACTATTTTCATACAAACAAAGGTTTCGGAGACTCGTGAAACGGATTATCATCCGTTTTGTATCGTTACGTATCCGTAGCCGAGCGATTTGGTCGTAGAATATCGTCCTAAGTATCATCGGGTACCTTCTAACATACCACATTCGCGTTGTATCTGTTTGTACTGTTTCAGTCTTGTTAATTATTCATCTGACATTGTTTCTATACTCCCGAAAAAATAAAGCATATCCTTTCTCATTTTTAGACTACAAATATTTTTTTTATTATATTGGAAGGCAAACAAGCAGACGGATTTGATGATGGTAAGAAATTCACGCCGCCTAGAGACACCAAAGGTGGAAATGGTGCGTGGCCAAAATTAGGCCGGGATGTTAGGCCTCGAGCAAAAGTAAACTTACCGGCTACCTTACCCTCCGAACCGGAACACGTCAACGGCTAGCGCTGACATTAAGGCGGCAGGAATAAGTAAGGCGGTGATACCAATCCGGACGAGTCGCCGCGTGACCACTACCTAGTCAGACGTCACGGTGTAAGTGACGGTATGGCTATGCGCGTCTTTTACGCGCTGCCCGGCACAGGAAAGCAGACGGTCTATTCTGCAAAAAAGCCTGGACCAACACGGGGCGAAAATGTTTCATTCCCCCTTTATCTGATCTCACCATTGCGTATGCATAATATATTTTGGTTTATGCAAATTTATTTAATTGGTAAATTATTTGCACGATAGAATGTACATATTTTTTTAACTTTATTTAAAAATTTGGGGACAGGCTTTCGACTTAGCTTACCACCTAATGGGATACCTATTACAGCAATAACTAATCGTGGTTGAATTATTAGCAAAACTGAAACATCTCTACGAATAATATATATAAACCTATAAAATATTGTTGCGTTGAAAAAAATAAAAAGTAAGTACAATATTAATAAAAATAAAATAATTTAAAAGAGTGAATATTTTTCCGTTTTCCGGTATGAATAATTTTAATTAATTTGAATTCGGGTTATGCGTTTGAGGTGCCGCTTACGGAGAGCCTTAAGCGTGATAATTATGGAAAAAAGAGCAGCTATGTACACCGAGCCAAGAGTTTTGCGGCACGTCTCGTTAAAATTATTACTGCTCGGTATTTGAAATGGTGAGCATTAAACGAATATCACAAGCAAGCCAACAGCGTCAGTTTCGTCTGTGCAACTTACGATTTCTTTTGTAACACTAGTTTACTGACGGTAAGAGACAACCCAAAGGACAACATAAATTTATAGCAGTAGCGCAACTTTCATATAAAAAAATAAAAAAAAATAAGTTTGCTATGTTTTTTATTCGCCCAAATCCTATGCCTTGCCTTATACCTGAATGCCTTTAGACTTACTTTAAAATTATACGGGTTATAATTTTTCAAGTAAACTTTATACAAATTTGGGTTTGCTATGTATCTATGGAAGTCCCGCCTCTTATTACGTAGTATTTATATACTCTTTAATTATGTTTACAGGTGCGTCGCCAAATATTCCTAATACATTGCGACCAAAATATTCCTTATTTTACTTGGTCAATTTTGCAAGTAATACAGTCGCGTGCAAGTAAATCGACTCAAGTCTCAAGTGCGCATAAAAAATGATATAACTAAAAAAATACTTATTTTACCTCAATATGTGAGCGTGACGGCCGGTTTTTGGTCTCGACCTCTCTCCGAAATCGACACCTTACCGGCGTAGATGTGCAGCAGGAGCTACGTCAAGTTCGCGGGATGACTGTCAGTCAGTGGACAGTTAGAAGAAGGTTGAAAGAAGCTAACCTTACTCCGAAAAGACCCGCTACAGGCCCGAAGTTGACCACAGCTCATCGTCAAGCACGGCTTCACTTTGCTCGAGAGCATTTGGATTAGAGCATAGAGCAATGGCAGTCAGTCCTGTTCACAGATGAGACGAGGATGTGTCTCCATGGCAGCGACAGGAGAGGTCGGGTATACCGTCGTCCCGGTGAACGGTTTTCACAGTGCTGCTTTGTGGAAACCGTTGCGTTGCGGTGGCGGATCTTGCATGATGTGGGCCGGAATTTCCTTAGAAGGCAAAACGGAGCTTGTTTTCGTTCCTGGGGGAGGCCGGGGAGGAGGTCTGACCAGTGATCGTTACATTGAAAATGTTCTACTGGATGAAGTTGTTCCTTATCAAGGCTTTATTGGAGAAAATTTCATCTTGATGCATGACAATGCCCGATGTCACACTGCTCGGGCCACACGTGATTTCCTGAACGAAGTTGGAATTCACACTATGCATTGGCCACCGCTCAGCCCCGATTTAAATCCCATTGAGCAAATATGGGACGAGCTCAAAAGGAAAGTTAGAGCGAGGAATCCAGCTCCGACAAACATCAATGAGCTCAAGACTGCGTTGGTAGAAGAGTGGGGTCGAATACCACAATCATCCATTAAAAAGTTGATAAGGTCGATGAAGAATCGCATGAGAGCAGTGATCAGAGCTAGAGGAGGAAATACCAAATATTGACACGAATAAATTTTTTATCTTACGCACATTTTGTTTCATTTAAACACAATAACCCCATACTGTGAAATTGTATGAATTTTCAACATTTTTTACATTATTATTGGCATTAACCTTTTTTACTAAACTACTGAATCGATTTTCATGCAACTTACACCATTTTAAAGCTCAATTACTAGGCTTTAATTATGTAAAACATTATATAGAGGTATAATCAGGCATTTTTAAGTTATATCACTTTTTATGCGCACTTGAGGCTTGAGTCGATTTACTTGCACGCGACTGTAGTTTCGATTTTAAGTCAGAGTATTTTATAACATTGTGAAAATTATAAAACTCCTATATACCTATATAAAAAAATAATATTTTTCCTAAACTCACTATTTTTTTAAAAAGGACCTATCGTTGATAATAATCAAGACAAAGAAAGATGCTATATCCGTTCCCGCGTGATGCGACGACCAAGAGAAACAAATTCTTTTTTATAAATATAGAAAATGGTAGTTATTTTGTTGAGCTTTTGCGGAAGCGTAAAACGTAGTTTACAAGTCTGGACTAATCTGACGTGTCTAAAATGTCCAAAAACACTTTTAATGCTGTCAAATTAATTTGTACATAATTGTAAATTTTTACAGACTTTTAATCTATATCTCAGAAAGCTTTGATTAAAAACATCACGAGTTAAAATGTCTGGACTAATCTTACATGTCTAAAATGTTTATTTACTTGGAAAAAGATAGCACACATTTAAATAAGATCAACCAAAAAAAGCCTGAGATGAAACATTTTAGACATGTAAGATTATTTCGGATATTTTAACTCGTTCTTTTACTATCATTGAAAGAAAATAGCGATAATTTCATGCGCAACAAAATTACCACCAATATAATATCTAAGTACTTAGCTAGGTATGTTAAAATAATGAGAAACATATCCCAATATATTTAACGCATATTACTTAGATAAAGCACTTAACGAGGAACTTTCTCGAGGCCTAATTACCGAGTTTTCTCGATTGAAAGGATACGAGAAAAGTATTGATGAGAAGATACGGTACTCTCGCTAATTACAGAGAAATTAATACGATCGTGTTTGTTTAGTGAACAACTATCGCTTGCATTTATTTAATGTTGTAGAAATAAGATATGTCAATATAGCAAAAAAAAAAATACAAAAAATATTTTATCATTTGATATGAAATCGAATTCCGTAATGGTGCAGGCCCGGTGAGTAGGATAGACTATGTCTAAGCAGCTCGTAACGGGCGAGCAAAGGTAAAATGGGCCCTAACCAACAAAAGACCACTGTGGGTAGAGTGCCTTGCATCATGTTACTCGGGTAGAGAGTCTCCACCTTACATTTTTCTGCCACCATAATGACTCTGTCATGTTACAGTCTGAAGGGTAACCGGTAGACTTTCACAATTGGCCGTACATCCTGGCCTCAGGATAGCTTTGCACCTGTAGCTTGTATGGTGTCTACAGGTCACTCTGGTCTCTTACTATCAGGAGAGTTTTGAGTGGCCTCTTGCAGTGTGATTGTTAGATGACACCGCACATAAAAAAAAATTAGGCCACGTAAGAAAATCCGCCAACTACCAAACCCTCCATCAAAGAAAACGACTATTTTAAAGCACTGGATTTATGAAGGCAGAAACAGGTAAGGCGGTAGCAACAATCGTGGCGACTGTTTCATAGCACGAACTATTCTATCCTATAGCAGGGAACAAGGCAATAGCGAGCAACGACGATATGGCAGCAGGAATTGGTGACGCAATGTTACCAATCCAGGTGGGCTACGTACACCACCTAACTTAAAAATATAGTAGTATAAGTAGTACAAATGGAGTATGTTCTACTAATTGTGATCGACCGTACTCATACTCAAACTCGCCACATACTTGTACATTCGGAATTTTTTTACGGAGTTCGTCTTCGAAAATATTCGAACGCAGTGAATTTATTCGAATCTATGGAGCTACCAAATACATTCGGAATTTTCCGCAAGGAGTTTAAGTGGATTTGTTTTAAACTTTCGAAATGGGATTCCTTAAGAGAGTTTCGCATGTATGAAACGAACTGTAATCCTTATCAGTATCAGACAATTGAGAAGATAGTAGTATGTATTACTTTAAAACTAAGCCTTTACCATGAGTTGGTTACGTTCAGTAAGATACATGTCGAAATCTGTGACACTTTTGGTCTAAAAATGTGTTCTCTTAGTTACCAATAGAGACGCTGTTCAAAATTTTCATACAAATAATTTACAGAGACGGCAGCCAGTATAGTGAACTTGACAAGCCGTAAACTCATGGTAAGGGCTCTGGATATTTAAAAGTAATACACAAAAGCACTAGCAAAGTGAAGTTGACAAATGGCAACAAAAGGTGATGAGGATATAAAAATGTTTGGGTAAATTTTAAAAAATATTACTGTTACTAACATATCAGTCAGAAAAAGATCCAGACAGATACATTTTGGTTCATTATGAGCCGGTTTTGTCGGCTGCAAGCAAATACTTCAAATAAATTATGTTATAATTGCTACATCACTTTTGAAGCAAGTAGAAACAATAATTAATCAAAAATTGTTAGCAAAAATTTCAGTCGTTGGTAGGCTGCTTAGAAGAATATAGCGTTGTTAGTTTTTTACCAAGCAGTTCGTACGAAGCGAGCGAGGATTTATTAGTCACTTAAACTGTGACTTTACTAAACATTAGTGTTTTGTGCGACTTGGCCGGATTGGTACCACAACTGGATTTACCACCCTGACTATAACTATAGTTATCGCCATCGATATGATCAGATCTGAAGAACTGAAAGAAAAAGAGTAAGATGTCCAGATTGGTAATACATTATTGCAACTTTAATGTCCACTTAACGGTTTTCTAAAAGAAATCAGTTCTGTTATTAAGAGATATAAAAACAGAATTCCTGCATTGCTCGGAGATCGAAACGAAGCTCGGAAGACATTCATGCTAACCACTCGGCCAAAGAGGCGGTTCTTTTTTTTTTCATTCAAAATAATTCGTACAGTCATGATATTTTAAGGTCAAACAAACGTTTGAAGGCTAACTTAATTATAAACAGACTATAATTTAAAACAAAATAATATTATACTAATTACAATTTAAATTGTCATATATAATATGATACGGAAATAGATTATACTGTCATGTTTTAATATTTATAAGCGCGAGAATTTATTTCGGTTAGGAAATCCGTAAGTCAACTATTACTTTAAAAAATAAACACGATGTTTATGTAACAATGCCGATTTAGAACATACAGAAACATTCCTTTTGATGGTATCTCTTACTCTAGGCTCCCTAGAATTTAGATCTTTTGACCTAATATTCAAAAAACAGGCTTCAAGTTTACCAATCAAGGTAGCTCATAAAAGCGAGCGTAGTATTATAGCACTGACTCCATGACCACAACTGATGTTAGGGCTGTGCGATGGCTAAATCGGATTAATACCACCGCCGTACCTGTTCTTCTTGCTTTTAAAATAAATAAATATTCTGACAATTTTAACCAACTCCAAAGTAATCAAATTTTCAATAATGTATTTGTATTGTGGATGTTTGTCAACGATAATAATACACAAAATTGATTATATATATGTACAGAAATAAGTACGATCATCATATAGGGAGTAGGTATATGGTAGTCGGTTGAAGTTAGTTAAAAGTACCAATCGTAGGTTAGGAACGCACTTTTATATTTTTTTAAATATAATATACTACGAGTATAAGCGTGTATTTTAATAGCCTGCTCGTTTACCTTCCCAAAAATATAAAAATATAAAAATGCATTTGTATTCAGGGTCTAAGAGAGTAATTTGTGAGATGTGTAAAGTTATCTGCATCGTGGGAACCGCACGTCGGACCGCCGCGGGGCCGCGCCGGCGCCGCCGCACCGGAAGCCGGTGGAACGTTACGTACATGCATCATATTTTACTATAGAAACCAATAACATGGAAATTAAATTGTCTCCCATATTTCAACCATTTTAAAAATATTTTTTAACATTCTTTTTACACAACATATATTACCGCTTTCACTTTTAATAGCTTTTTATTACGATTATTTTGCTTGTAAAATATATATTTAATTTATTTTAGCAAATGTAATGTTTACACAAAAATATTTTGACTTGCAAATTAAATATTAAGATTTTACAGATAAAACAGGAAACCAACACAAGGTTCTATAAAAACTTTTTTTTAAATAAAAGTGTGACTTTCAAATATATTGACGAACAAATAAAAAGGCAAGAGGTGAACGGATACTTAGTAGTACCTCATAGATCAAAAAATATTTGTAGCTCACTTTCTAGCATTATATACAACAATAAAATAGATATAAAACAGGTCGAAATCAAAGAGCTAACAGTTTAAAGATATAGAACTAGACTAGAATAGACACTATTGCAACTACTACTTATATGTGTCCAAGAAATAATAAGTAAATGCTCCCTATACTAAACACACTCTAAGACTACACTAGCAACACACTAACGCTTTAAGACGCTCTTTACTAGAATATTAAGTGTCTATAAGCTGCATTTAGTCGAGGACCACACACAAGGTGGACTTATTTATTTTTGTTTTTTAGTTATTTCGGCAATCCCTATTTCACTTTTAAAGTGAAATTAGACTGCAAAATGAGTTCTACACTCCTTTATATCATAAAGACGTAAAGGTTGTACTTTTGTAAACATATCTGGAGGTGTAGGACTGATGCAGAATTATTTTACCAGTAGAAAACCATCTTTTTCCCGAGTTGCAGAGGTTATATTTATTTGTAATCAAAATAATTATGTGTCGTCGAGCTCTTGGTAGTTTAGAAAAAAAATAAGAAGCCCAATACATGCGATATTTCCAGCGATCTTTTCAATTCCCTACTTAATATTATATGTAAGTATAATATTGTAAGTTTGTTTCTTACACTTTAAAGCGACAACTACTTAACTGAACATCATGAAACTTTTTGCACATATTCTTGTAGGTTTTAAACATAGGATCGATCGAAGCCGAGGGTAAAAGCTAGTTCAAGGTAAGTCAGTAAACGTAAGTATTTTGTTTATTTTAAAACTACTAGAAATATAAATACCTCAAGTTTATTGTATTCCACGATATAGCCTCAGTGCAATAATGAAATTAACTTTAGTACTTACTTAAGCTTGACTGCTTTACCTACATGAAATAAAATTTTACGACATGTCAAAATAAAAAATAATAATGTTATTAGCTATTGCAATTTTTCCCAGCATTGGTCAGGGCCCGGTAAGTAGAATATGTCAGCAGCTGCAAGGCAGCTTGTAAGAGGCGAGCACTTGCTAAAATATAGGTTAAACCAAAGACAATATATTTAATCTCTGGTTATATCAACAAGACCACTGGCGGTAGAGTGCTTTGCACCAACTTGACCGGGTAGGGATCTTGTGTTCACAGCCTTATCGAGTTCCGCTGCCATAATGACTTTGACATGTTCCGATCCGAAGGTTCGCTAGTCAGTAGACTCTCGAATAACAAATTTTTTTTCAAAGTATAACTAGTACTTTAACCTTAAACATGCCTAGAAAAAATAAAAGAAAGAATCAAAGATGTAAGTTTACAAGGTCTCAACTTTTCCTTGAAGAGCCTTAAGTATCCTAATTGATCTATGAAAATTTTCTAAGGTAAAATTACTTGACTAATCCTACACTAAAATCTAAACCAAACGTGTATTGCAAAATTAGATATAAAAATTAAATTAATTTACTAGTTTTGACACATCAAAAAAAAGTAATTTAAATGCTTATAAAACATAAGCATTTTTATCTTAAGTTGGAGGGTCGACGAATTAATTAATAGTAATTAAATCGTATTTAAATCCAGGTTACAAATGTTTAGGCAATTAATATATCCATTAATGGCTTTTATCTATTCCACGGTGCTTATCAATATGGATATGGAATATCTTAATCCAGAAGGTTGGAATGTCTGGTTTTAATTGGCATTTACAGTTAACAGTACACAAACATTGACAAACACCAATTTGATATATTTCATACATTTGCGCAACAGTTATTTTGTCTTATTTACTATCTTTGAAACAATTTATTCAACAACACTTGTACTTTTCACAATACATTTTTTTTATTTTAGCATCATTAGGTCTATATAATTACTATCTTTTACTTGCAGATTCAGTACTTAGCAATAACACTTGTTATATTTTAATCGGAAAGAAGACAAATAGAAATTACACGATGACTACAGACCACAATTATAAAATAACATTTGATACAAATAATCTAATCTTTTAATCAAAACCTCAAGAATTCGATAATAGAATATTTAACAATTATTTTCTAGATCTTTTTGAAATGTGAAATCTGTGAGAGATCGGTCCGCTCCAATTTGCAACAATCGAAGTCTGACATCTCATAACATGTCTGACAAATTCTAATAATAACAAAGGTAAGGCTAATAACTGACTGATTGACCATTTTAATTTGTGTATATAGGTATGTTGTATATGTTGGCCTCTTAAATAAGTTCAGAGTCGCTCAGCGTGCTATGGAGAGAGCTATGCTCGGTGTTTCTCTGCGTGATATGATCCGCAATTCGATGACCCGCAAGAGAACGAGAGTAACCGACATAGTCCAGAGAGTCAGCTTGCTGAAGTGGCAATGGGCAGGCCACATTGTTCGTAGAACCAACAACCGCTGGGGAAGAAAGATTCTCGAGTGGCGGCCGGCATCAGAGGACGTAGTGTTGGACGATCTCCACTCGGTGGACTGATGATCTGGTCAAAGTCGCGGGGAGTCGCTGGATAGAAGCGGCTGGTGACCGTGAATTGGGGGAGGCTTATGTCCAGTCCATTAGTGGACTTGATGATGATGATGAAGACGATACAGGTATCTAACTGTCTGAACTACAACTATTATAGAACACAATTCTAATGTAAAATTGACCATTTTACTGTGTCTATACAGGTATTGGTAAACTATTAATAATGTGTTAGTATTAAAGCAACAAACTGTACATTGAATCCATTGTAAGGCAACCGCCTAAAGCCATAAGTTACACGACACAAAAAAAACACACATTGAAACGTATATTTAAATTCTACAACGAATCAAACAAAGCCCCAATTAATTATTCTACAAATATAACTTCAGTGTCCAAGCGCCGCTCGTTCCTTTTGATAAGGCCAATAAACCATCCACCAGCACCACTGTCTTGTTTGTTCACTTACAACGATTACAGTGAGATCATTATTCCTTCAATCCAAGATTTATTTTCCCGCATCATTGATGCATAATTATCACAGCGATCTTCACCTCCATATCATGGATACACAACAGTCCTTAACATTATATAAATAAAGTTCAAAGTCATCATTTGACGTGTCATTGTAAGTTGGTAGCTCCGGGCATGGACACGCATATCTTGCGATCTCGAGGTGTATATAAGTGAATTCATTAGGTAGTATGTGTGTAAATAGAACGGAAGCTTGTACCTACATGTGTCGCTATAGCAATTGTGTTTGATACGGCTTCGCCATTTTGACACTTTTCTGTGAGGTAAGATTATCAACAAGCCCAAAGCTTTACTGATGGTAGAAGACATCTTATAGACAGCATAGATGATACAGGTGCTTTGCCTATGACCTTTGTATAACTTTACAAGTTTCACTACCCTCTGGACCAAGTTATTTAAGCGACAGGATTTTTTTTTTTGTGATATTGGAAGGCAGACAAGCAGACGGATTTCCTAATGTTAAGAAATTCACGACGCCTAAAGACACCAAAGGTGGTAATGGTGTGTTGCCAACCTGAGGCCGGGATGTTAGACCTCGAGCTACCTTACCGTAAGTTTACCGGCTACCTTACCCTCCGAACCGGAACACGCCATGACGTTATGGCGGCAAGGAACAGGAATAGGTAAGGCGGTGGTACCAATCCGGACGAGTCGCTGCTAAACTCTACCACCTAGTCAGATGTCACGGTGTTAGTGACGGTGAGCCTATGCTCGCTTTTTGCGAGCTGCCTGGCAAGGAAGGCAGATGGTCTATTCTACAAAGGAACCCGGACCAAAGAAAGTTCCTGCGCAGCTTTATATTACAAGTGGTCTTGTTAATAATAATCCCTTTAAACTATGCTCGTCCTTAAAGAGCCGGCAAGCACGGAGGCAGATAAACTATTCTACGCAGGGAATCTGTGTAGAATGTCATTTTTAATGCAGTAAAAATAACTACGTTAATTAAAACCGACTTCAAAACTAAAAAGCAAAAAATAGTAAAGATTTGATATTAATTACATACTACCTATTACCAGAGATTAGTAAATATATATTGTCTTTGCTATTACTCATATTATGTGCTATTTACTAATAGGTCAATCAATATCAAATCTTTACTATTTTTTGCTTTTTAGTTTTGAAGTCGGTTTTAATTAACGTAGTTATTTCTATTTAAAACTTTTTAGTTTATTGCTTATATGATTAAAATTAATAAAAATAAACATTGGGATAGGTCAAAATAGGTAAAAATGCTCATAAAATAAAAACTAATGGGCCTACCTAAATCATATTTTTATGGGACAAATTTGAAACTATTCCGCATCAAAAAATAAAAAGAATTACGTAAACCGGTTCAGAAACCAAGATGAAATCGGTGCATATAAATAAAAAAAAAAATATATACCAGCCGAATTGAGAACCTCCTCGTTTTTTTCACTCGGTTAAAGAGAGAATTGGAAATAGCGAAGGCTATTCAAAGTGGAATGATAATTTCATGGTATCTCTACAAAACGTAGACTTTTTCACATTCAGATTTCAAGCCACATTTACGTACACCACAAACCGAATAATTTATAGGACAATTTGCATTTAGCACCGGCTTCGTGAATAAAGCTGCTGTAATTTAAAAAAGGGAAGATGAAAAAATGCAGTTTCATTTAAAATAGACCGAGTCGGCGAGGTCCTCGAGACGCTTTGGAGGCTTTATCTCTGAGCCTCTTAATGGGAGCTTTACTGGGGTTGTTACGGATCGTAGGGCAGATTGGGGTGAATGAACTGCTGATTGTGGTAGGTCGAAATAGCCATCGTTTACTTGCATCTATTAAGTATTATTAAGTTATTAATATATACCTATTTTATACCATTTTCATGAAACTAGATGATATTATAGAACAGGGGTGTTACCAGAAGCTCTCAAAACAGTATTTTTTCAATGATACTAGTTGTCATCTGAGAAAGACTGCCTTATGACGTATACGAGAAAGACAGCCTTATGACGTATACAATAATAAAGTTGCTTATAAAAGCGAAGATTTAGCAAGATGATAACACGAACAAGAAGATAATACTGCTATAAGCGTTCATGGTAGGGACCCAGATGTATGTAACCACTGAAAACCACTAGTCAGATGTTGATAAAATTTGTATGGGACCACCTCAGAATCATTAAACGTAAACTGAACCATCAAAATCTAAACTAGTGTAGTAGTTTTCGAGTTATAAGTGATACAATTTAACAGGATGTCGATAGAAATTATGTGGGACTATCTTGGAATAATAAGCTCTTTCGAAAACAGAATGACCAAATTGCGACGTGGTCGGATTCGGTGTTTTGCAAGTTATATTGCAATCAAATCATTAAAATTAAAATATAAAAAAAATGTATCTTTCGTTCAAACTCACACAAGACTGTATAAACTACACATCTTAAAACATAAATAAGAAGAATTAATTGTATCAAGTGCAATGAAAACGTGCAAATCTCACACTAACATCTCCATACAATAGAAAATCGTTCGATTCAGTAATGTAAGTGTCCATTGACATGGGGGCTTTTAGATTTGGACTTTGGCGGGTCAAGTGGCTGCTTACAGAGCATTGTGTCGTGACTAAATATTACAGAAATGTGTTAATGTTCTCCCGTTTCCATATGCAGAAGCAAATAGGTTTATCACGAATACTGAACATTACACCAAGGACTTGTAGAAGCCCTTTGACAATATAAACTTCAACACGGCAAAATGTTACAAAGTTCTCACACGGTCATGTAATAGGCATGTCATGGGAATATTTAGGGATCACTAGGTTGTTCTGTAAGTGAAGTCAGATAGACTAGATATTACAGTGCTGTGTAGCAGCTCATCATGGTAGAGCCAGGTTTTTAATAAGACAGTGATCACACACACCGCTATCCTATTTGCAAGAGAAAACCACGGCATATACACACCATAGGCGTTACAGGTGAGTCCGTTTGTTGTATCTTCATTTAAAGGCCTGTATCATATAAGTAGTATCTTCAAACCCATATCCCAGGAAGGGGTACCAGAGTAACAACAAGAGCACCCACGACTAGCCGAAGACACTAAGTCCCACAAGGTGATAAGTGGCACGTCTATCGCCAACCGGGCACAAATCCAATCCCGAGCAACATTTATATTATTAGAAATTAGAAGAACCAAATTTTCTTTTTGTTGCCCGACCCCGGTATCGAATCCGAGACCTCATGCAGTCAAGTCCAACACCTGTACTGCTACACCACAGAGGTGATTGTATCATATAAAATATAAAAAAAATACTTGCAAATATAATGGAAATTCTGTAAGTAGAGAA
>NJDC01001027.1:296798-308316 GCA_002245475.1 Calephelis virginiensis
TATTACAGTGCTGTGTAGCAGCTCATCATGGTAGAGCCAGGTTTTTAATAAGACAGTGAACACACACACTGCTCTCCTATTTGCAAGAGAAAACCACGGCATATAGTGAGTCCGTTTGTTGTATCTTCATTTAAAGGCCTGTATCATATAAGTAGTATCTTCACACCCATATCCCAGGAAGGACTAGGCAGAGTCCCACAAGGTGATAAGTGGCAAGTCTATCGCCAACCGGGCACAAATCAGAAGAATCAGAAGAACCAAATATTCTTTTTGTTGCCCGACCCGGGTATCGGATCCGAGACCTCATGCAGTCAAGTCCAACACCTGGACCGCTAGACCACAGAGGTGATTGTATCCTATAAAATATAAAAAAAAACTTGCAAATATAATGGAAATTCTGTAAGTAGAGAAATATTCGTTTTGCTAGCTTTAGATTGTCAACGCACTACTTAACTCCTTTGGGATCTATGGACTAGTATTTCTTTCCGTCAGGACATATGCCTTTTTTGAGACGATACAAGCCTTTTCTTAGCGTTTTACAATGCCAAAAGCGTCATTAAACGTATAAGTTATACAAATAAGTTATAAAGTATGAAATTATTTCCAGCAGCAAGCTTACCCGTTATTCCACTTTATGTGCCATTTGTCAGGTTTATGAATCCCGTGTTATTTATGAGCGTTTGAGTTATTTTGAAAGAAACGTAAGGGTTCTGCTGCTTGTCCGTCTGCGGTCCGCACGTTTGCTGTACGCGAGGTGAAATATTTACAGTTTGTTAGTGTTCTCGGTCTTTTGTTTCTTCTAGCGCCTGCTGTTATTTACTCCAAACACTTCCGGATTATATCTTCGTGATTCTTAAGGTATGAGTACGTACTACACAGGGTGAACAATTATTCAATTGAGGTCTAACTGGGTAGGTAATATAACAAAACAAAAATGTATATTTTGTCGACATGAAAAAAGGAAGTTTGACGCTTAAAACTTTGCTTTTGGCTGCATTTAATGGCTCGGTCATTAGCGAACTGATTTAGACAAAACTTTTTTTTCATGAAAGAGCGTAACTTCAAAGATGCCACAAAATCCAGGAAATCTATGAAAACACTCAATTTTCCATGTATTCAATGACGTAATATCAAAATTAAGTCAGTTTTTAGCAGTTTCACCGAATTTAATTTACGTCAAAAAAACACTACCGAATCGTGTTTTTTTTTTCAAAATAGTTTTCGGCGTTTTAACAAATTATCGCGATATAACCGAACGCGAAGATGAAATCGCGGCAAAACGCTACTAAGATAGGCAGATAAAATAATATGTGCCATTTTCATCATGCTCGTCATGAGGAAGGGTTTTAAGTACCTTTTTGACACTTACACTCCCCATCAAATCGGTGGAGAGTTGTGCAAGTTTATTGTTGTGAGGGTCCTTTCCAACAAAGGACTTAGTGTAGTGCACTCTTGGAAATTACTCAAGCTCGAGCTTTTGTAGACTCGAGTGTATGTATGATTGTCTGGAACGCTTTTGATGGTACGTTGGGAGCGATCAGTGTCGCCGGTGAGTTTACGTTGTCTAAGGACTGTCGAGAGTGTCTACATATTCAAGACGTAGTAATTTCACTTGCGATCTTACTCAACTCCTTTATGACTTCAAAGAAAGGGAATCCATGTTTTTTCTCCACACGTCTATATCTTTTCATGTGTTACTTTGGAACGTTTTAGCATATGAAACAATTTTGGTAATTGTGGATACAAAAAAATGTTGTTTAATACTACATAGTGTAAAACAAAGTTCCTTTATCATAGTCAGGTACATATGGCTCCTAAAACCAGCATCAGGATTATTATATTTTATAAAATTACAGCCCATCACAAATTTTAACATTTTATTATTTCGAAAAAAAAAAAAAACTTATTGACTCTTCATGTATCTATAAACTAAGATTCTTTTTTATAGAATTGTGTGACAAACATGAAGAACAGAGGGTCCTATCTAGCACCCACTTTGAAAACTAGTTACTTTGTAGCGCCCCCAATTTTTCGCCACTTTTAAGACTTCAATAATTACTTTCATTTGGTATTTAATTAAAACTGTATTCCAAACTAGACCTTTTTTACCAGAGAGAACAGATAGTAATGCAACTTTACGATATTAATCATATACTTAATACACACAAGCATTGATACACATCAGCGATCCCTAATTTTTTTCTAGGTCCCTTAACGCCTGTCTTCAGGCTTCCAGCACCCACAAGGGGGCGTATATGCCCACTGTGGCAAAGACTTTGGAAACCGATATTATTTAGTCACAGTCACAGCCAAAGCTCGGCGGTTACAAGCGGCTCGGAAAGCAGTTGATCCAATTTCTTCCATGTATCCAGGGAATAAAATGAAGATCTATAACGTTATCCACAATACCTATAATTAACCATACCGACGCCCATAATAGAACTTTTTACAGAACCCAATCCAAAACCCATGTAAACTCAACCATTCAATTTCGCATCTAATGAAATACCTGCTGTGCCAGAATGAATGTAACTCGTCACCCTCCATATCCGAAGCACGCGCCCCGGGAAGCCGCTCGCAACACGTGGTGAACGAAAGAATGGGAAGCTTTGATGCAAAGGGTTGTGATTATATACAGAGGGTCAAATACCTGTTCCACTACTGCAAGGATGTGCAAAATAAAAAATCAATAAGACGCTTCTTGTTTTAAAAGAAGAAAGTCAAAAGGAAAAGATACGACAGTTTTACTAAAATTGCTTATCAAGTCTTCATTGTTTCGAAGTTGCTACAAAATATATTTGACAGGACATTAAAAACTGCTGAAGTTCGTTGCTCAGTGTGTTAAGCAGAAAATACGAACTTACATCGACCTGCACTGCGCTGATAATAGAATGAGACATATTTTATAATAAACTTAGTATATAAGAAATCATATTCAAAATAAATTGTTCAAGAAAATCCTGGACAGAATATTTTTAATAAATGATTATTCACTTTTCCGAATTTTGTAGGCAACGCATTGCAGTAAAACAGCCCATAAGTTGATATTTTTTTTATTATTATTCAATCAAGTAAGAGTAATAGACATCGACATACCTATTTTTACCTGGCAACTACTAAAAAAACAGCCAAACCATCTTCTGCACTTTTTATACGACTTTGACTTTAGGTCAGGACAAATTTTTTTCATTATCTCAATATTGCAACATTTAATGAAACATATTTTTTATTATTAACTCTTTATTGTACATAACTGTATCACATAACATAGTGAAAACTAATTAAAACAAAGTAAAATAAACTATTTAATACTTACATACGACATAAAAAAAGTTATGCAAAACATTTTTAAAGGTGTTCTTTAATTTGTTAGGTGGTTTTCTTTCTTTCAATCGCCACTCTTTTCTTATCTTGCAGCGATTCATTGTTTCAGCACTCCATTCAGAATAACAACCAACACTTTAAGACAATTATAAAGTTGTAACAACAAGTGATTGCTAGGCTATTTTCAAAATACGTATATGAGAGAAAAAAAAATCTTAATAACGACATAAATAATTAAGCGTCCATGACTTCGACAAAAAGAACATAACTTGTTTGTTCAAAAAATTCAATATATTCATCGGGATGCATTTACATAAAATCGCAATTCTCTGCTAAGCAAATAAAAATTACAAAGGGTTTATTTTTAGTTGCACAATTGAGTCATTTCAGTAGTAAAAGGCTCAAGTGATACTTAAAAATCAAATATTGAAGGAAAATCAATCTTAGATAGTGGTAATACGATGTACAATGTAGTACCAAGAAGGGAATTATTTTATACGGTAATAAATAATAATGGATCGTCTTTGGCCTTGGAGAAATTAGTCAGCGTCTCGCCACAGTAAATTGTGATTTAATGCAGTGTGACAAGCTACCTACAGTTGCAACTTGCAATGTACTATCTCAATGCAAATACAAGGTAACAAAAAAGAAAGCAATTTATTACGACAAATAACGACTACAAATCATAATTTTTGTATTAAAAAACATCTATGAAGAGAAGACAGATGAAGAAATAGATATTTTCTAAAGTTGTCACCCCCATTTGCGACAACGCAAATACGTTGAAGTATAAATATTGTTTAACGTGATAAGTAAAATAAATGCTAGACCAGAAACTAATACAAAGGACTCCCAAATTTAAGAATCAAATCCAGCTCCTGCTAGGATTTACCTTGACACTTAACAATATTATTTGTGTACAAGTTAGGTTAACAAAGAATATTGTTTATTAGATATTAGAATCCGCAATAAAATAGGAAATTAAAGTTATGTAAGATACAACTTTGTTTGTGTTTGAACATTTATAATTCACAAGAAAAAGAAAAAAATGGCATTTAATAAATACAAATAAAGGAATAAAAGGAGTCAACAACCTAAAATCAAGGAAGATAACATTTAAAGATTCATAGAAAATTGGTTAACCACTTAACTATTTAGATTTCTCTGATGATAACGATATCGTAGACGATGCCAACGTTACACACATTTGCAATTCAAAATATACATTGACAATTGGCAATAAAATTAAGAATACAATGGTAGTTGAAACACGAACTGACGGAAAGCTACAATGTATCAATACATTAACTTTGTATCGAAAGGAGTTTTACGGTACAATAAACAAGGATCCGCCAAGTAGTATAGATTCTGTATGAAGATAACAACAAAGTGCGATTCAAATGAAGGGAACCGATACTATTAATGACAAAATACGACAGCGTAATCCCCTCATAAGTTCTCGTATTTTATTTGCTTTCTAGCATATCAAGATACTTGAACAATTTAACGATTAGCGTAAAATTTGCTAAATCAAAATATGTAGTTGAATTGCGAATGAATTTGCAATTCGCTAATAAAAACACCACAAAATGAATTTGCTAGAATTCATGTGAAAGAAACTTTAAAAAGATTAATTTAAAGTACAAATGAATTTAAAACTAAATTAAATTATTAATTTCAATAAACTGAATTCTGCGTTAATTACTTCACTACGTAGTATAAAATAAAGTCGCTTCCTCTTTCCGTATGTCCCTTTGTACGCTTAAATCTTTAAAACTGCGCAACGGATTTTAAAGCGCTTTGTTTTAAATAGATAAAGTAATTGAAGAGGAAGGTTTATATGTATACTCCATAACCGAGCGAAGCCGGCGCGAGCCGCTAGTTAACAATATAGCCAATAAAGAAAATGCTCTTTACGTAAATGAAGCCAATAATTACGTTTAAAAATTTTGTTAATGAATAGGGACTAACAATAGCAAGTTGTAGCACGTGTACATAATAGCAAGAGTGGCGCCAGGTGCCTTCTATAGAGAATTCTACTATTAACAGCACCATTTCAATAATTATATGATCAACATTACAATCAGTTGTGGGTAATGAAAGGCAATTAAAAGAAATCATTAAAATAACGACTGCGTGATGCGGTTGTATTCTAGAACTTATAAAAGGCATTGAAGGCCGTTTGCAAGTTTCTCTAATCAACAATAGCAAAGTTTTTGTAACATTAAAGGTGGAGCAATTACCCAGGCATACTTTACTTTGCGTAAAATCAATTCAGATTTTTTCTGGACAAAAGAGACGTTTATTGACATCAATGACTATTTTAGATTAATTAAAATGAACTGCGATCAAACATACACTTACAGTGATTGAGTGATTAAACTTCTAATAACAAATGATACTGTGTGAACTTAAAAACAGAGCTAAATCAATTACCGGAACCACAACCACAAATCTGCAAAATATAGCTAATATTGATGGTTTTATCTAGTTGAAGTACTGATTCTCAAGTTATTATAACCCCTGCACTACAAAAAGAAAACAAAATCGACCTATATAAAGCGTGTGAGACTACAACATAGTTTTAAACAAGCCTTCATATGACCTAAATCCCTTATAAATAAATTCTCAGTCAGGGCAATTATATGATCTTTACTCAGAGTAATTCACATGTTTCCCTACATGTCAAACTGCCAATCTTCAGCAATCACCAATCATGTTAAATGATTGGTAAAGGCAAGATAATACGCTCATAAACGCCTTCAGAACAACTGTCCGTAATTATATGATTGTATTCAATGGTTTTCTTAATCGCGTGCACTTACGTACGATCCTCGGAATCTTAAGGTATGAAATGTATGCGAGGCATTTAATTGATTACTAATAATTACACTTTTATTAATAAGTATGGTCAACGTCGAAAAGTCGCTGTAATGAGGCTGTAAATATTATAAATACTTTCTTGAGAATGTGTAATTGTGTTGGCTAAATAATTTCGGGGCTAGTTTTCGATTTTTTATTAGATAAGCCTTCAAACAAAACAGATGGTTCACCTGATGTTATGAGACAAACGTGACCTACAGACACTATAGCTGTTTTAGTTTCGTCGCTATCTTTGGCTAGGTGTAAGATCTAATAACCAAGTCTTCCGGCTAAAAGAAAAAGAAATGAAAAAGCTACCAGACCTTCAAGACCGAAACAGAATGCTGACATTATGGCGGCGGGTAAAGTGAAGGCGCTGAATCCTACCCGGATGAATGGGTAGAATGAAGCTATCCGGGCAAGTTGCTGATTAGAATTTTAACACCAGTTGTCTTGCTGGTAATCACCCATTTAACATTTTATGTAGCCGCAGTTACATCGCGTCAAAAGAAGAAGACACGATCATACCGTGAAAAGCCTTGTCTATAAAAACTTCGACTCTTCTGTTTGGAAGCGACAAAACTCGATTTAACTGACTTTATGAGAAACTGACAGATTCCCAAAGCTCGTGAGATTCTAGAATGAGTAAAGGATGTAAACTTATCATAACATAACAAGTTATAAATAAAAGCGTAAGGGCTTAAAATAAAAGCTATTTTTGACATTGAAAAACGGAAATTGGAATTAAATAATAAACACACTTCACACGAGTAATTATAAACTGGTCTCGGCGGAAGTTTCGTAACTAACGTAACTTTATGGCTTGTATTAAGTTCTTTAGAAGTTGTGATTTGAATAAATCATCCTCCAAAAATAAGTCAAAGAAAATTAGAACTAATCATTTTAAAGTTTCACATCTTTTAAAATCCTTAATTTTTTTAATTATTCAACTTTGTAATTTGTAATGTCACACAAAATTGAACACAAAATTTAAGTTCAAATGTGTTTACTATTTGGCTTTTCAAAAAACCAAAAAATATTTATTAGTTTGGAAAGCAATCGGATTTCTGATTAGTAAAAAATAAGCGTCGTCGTTATCGTCAGTTATGTAAATTTTGAAAAATTTAATTGAAAATTAGACTTAACTTATTTTACATACGTTTAAAACTTACAAAATATTTTTCTGGGATGATCTAACTTTAAAAGCTAGTATTTGTCATTAGGTACCTGTAACAAAATAAAATCACAATTAGTTAACATAATACGAATCAATTAAAATAAACTTGCCTTATATTTCCTTTATGTATGCTTTAACATAATTTTATTCTCTTACCCTAACATTATTAACATGATCGGACAGCAAACAAATTACCCGATGGTAAAATATACACGTGATGGGTTGCCACGAAGCTTCTTGAAGTTTACCGGCCACCCTCTAAACCGAAACCAAATTCCATACTTCCAATCATTGTACTTGGTTATCAGTTATAAAAAAAGATCTTATATATATACGCAGATGTTCCGTGAAACAATAACCAGAGCTCAAAATAGATTTTGTTGGCAAACTTCACGTGTGCGTTAGACAAAGTCGTGAATATACCACAGTACACTGTGGTTTAAAATATTGTTAAATGGCGTTTAAACGAGGCGTATTGACGTGCGTATCGACGCGCGTATTGACGCATTGTGTCTGCATGCGTTTTATACACGTACGAATTTGCGTATAGAAAAATTAAGATCTCCATCTGGTCATTAGATACTGGCGTCATCTCAGTAGTGTGCGTATGACATGATAATGAATCCTTATTTCCCCACAAAAGCTGGTTTTGATCGCCTCGTTTTTCACAGAGTAAACACCTACAGCCACCAATCACATGGCTCAGATTTGAGTCCCGATGTAAGCAGGCATTTTTGTAATGAATATTTCATAACATAAGCTGATATACGTATTTTTAGTACTTATTTCGGTATCTACATGTATTTCTTTGACCGCCTCGTTGGTCGAGTGGCTAGCGTACACGCCTAACTACATTAACTTACCGCAAGGCTCGGGTTTGATTCCCGACGGGGGCAGGCATTTGTGTGATGAACATTTAGATACCTGCATTTCCGGGTCTGGGTGTTTATTAAATATATTCAGGTATCTATTTAAGTATTTCTAAGATTTAGTATGACTAACACCCATAACACAAGCATGTAATTTGCTTACTTTCGGGTAGATTCAATTCGTGTAAATTGTTGTCCAGGGATATTTATTTATTTATTATTATTTAGTCTTTGTGTTAGTAAAATGAGTTTATTTTCCCAACTTCAGCGTTTAGATCGTATGTGTACTTTGTCCAGTGATAAATATCTACCTAAATGCTATAATGATATATTATATCTGTAAAATGCGAGGTAGTTGGGTTGCCTGCTTACATTGTATAAATTAAGTATGCTAAATAATACATATTTCCACGAAACAATTAACAAAACTGAAAATAGACAATGTTAGCAGAGAAATAGTGAAAACTACAATCGCTTTTGTAGTAAATAATACTAAAATTGATCTTATTCGCTTTGAAATTAAGATAGCCTTGGCTGTAAGAGTAAGTGTGTTTATCTTAATATGGTGTCGTCTCCGAAGACAATTACTCATCACGTCGCGCCATGTCAACTAGTCTTAATGAATATTAGACAAATAATAGGGTCGTTTGAATTGTCTTATGCCTTTGGAGCTGAGGATTAGGTTTCTCTTTAATATACGTGGTACAATGTGAAAGTGTTCATGTCCAGATAGCTCTGTATGGTGGCCGTTGGGGTTAGAATCTTATATCGAAAGGTATCTTGTTTCTTCTATGGCTTTGACATTCTTGCCATCAGACAGGTCATAAATTTCAATAACTAATTACCGATCCAAATAGAAGCTGTACAGAATTACGATTTAAATCAGTTATTTTTACCAAACTGGGACAAAGCCAAAAGGGATTGCTACGATTTAAGCAGCATTTGTATTTACGTGTGTTCCATCTTAGCGTTCAAATGACTAAACTAATGGCGCTTGAAGTATGAATGTATTTGTCACTATGTATCGGGAGACGTAGGCACAAAAAAGAAGATGATGTATGATTACATCCAAAAACAACAGGTCTCAGAAAATTTTATAAGTCAATAACTCGAGAAGATGTCAAAGATAAAAAAATGAAGTTTAAAATTAATTATTGTGGAATATTTAAAAAGGCTTCTCAGGCCTTTTAATGATAAGCATAGTTTCTGCTGAATGAGGTTGGAAAATAAGCAAACCGTAAAACATGTCGCCTAGAGACAAGAAAAGCATCAACGCTTGTGTTGCCAACCTGAACAGTACCAGAACGACATAAATGAGTAAAATGCCTGTGGCAGTTGATACGGACTATTTATCCAACTTACCAAGCAACTGGTTTAAAAACTTCACGTTTCTTTAATTTCTAAGTATGGTGGTAGGAGGAGTCCAGTTTTTGCGCACAGACAGACGGAATAGCAATAAATATTTATCATATTCGCAGCTCACGAGGGACCTCATAAACAATTCTGACAAGTGATAAAACCAGTAATGTTGGTTGAATAATTGGATGCATTTGCCTTCAGAATGTATTTATGTCACTGCCTACTGACGCACTTTTTGCTATAATGTCGGCGACTGCAGGTTTATTGCTAAGTTAGCCTTTATAGTAGCGTCGTTGGTTGAGGGTTTAGCGTACTTGTTTAATGCCACCATCCATCATCCTCATGTTCGATTACCAACACACACACAGTTGAAACGAACTCATGATTTTTGGGTCTAGGTGCTCTCTTTGTATATACTAGGCCATCAGGCGACCTTCGTAGCATTAACAGCTACCAACACTTTATAAGGATTAAAGCATTGTTTTTACCATTTCTCCTAAAATTTTCGCCGAATTTTTCTTATCCTGACTATAAACAACACAACAAAAAAGAATTAGCAAAATTGTTCCCTCCGCGATTCATTATTACATATATATATAGATAATCAACAATACGTTGAATTATTCATACTTCAAGCTATGCCTATGCTTTGGTTGTAATAATTCTTATGTCTGTGTAATAAGTACTTGACTGTGTAAAACTATCCATCAAAGTCATGGTCATCAATCTTCTCAGTGGTTTAATGTATTATGCAATGAAGCAATTTAACTAATTATTTTTGCGTTGCGCCAGTTATTATAAGGAGAAGCTACTTATGAAGCGACAAATCAGTAAATTGCAGGAAAAATCTGTCAGTATCTGTTAATGTCAAGAGATACGAAGTTCGCCGGGTCGAATAGTATTCATTAAAATCCGATAGGAGGAGCCCCAGTCTTATTCGAAAAATAATGCGTTTAAACAAATAATCTACGGCCTTGTAACATTGTTTTAGACGTTAATTAATTATATGTAAAAGCCTGATTATATCTGTTTATCTAAACGAATTGTCTGTTTACATTATTCACGATAACGAGTTGTATATCTTTAATCTCATACGATGAGTGTGCAGTCTCGTTTTCACTTTGAACAACAAGTTCATTAATCAGTCCAAAAGAGACACAAAGTAACACGTTTACCATCGGAGTCCAACCGCTGAGTCACTTCAGTCCCTAACCGGTACCTTATAGTTCCTCTTCCACGTTGAACCAGGCCAGGAAAGCGCCAGTAAGTAACCGTGACTTTGACCGAGTGACAATAAAACCATGTTTTTTTTTCTTTAAAAGAAGATTTCTTAAAACATTTTCTGAAGGTATTTTGGCGGATTCTTGTTTTCTCTTTCTTTAAACTTTAAAAAAAACACAAAACCTTTCGCAGTCGAGACCTTCTTATTTCATTTAGAGTAATTATTTTGGATTCATTTTTTTAGCGAAGATATCTCAGTGTCCATTCATCCTATGTTAAGAAAATGTAACCTTAAATATTCATTGGACCGTTCAATAACCGAAAGACAAATCAAAATTGGTTCACTTATTTTATGTGATGCGCATAAAAACATAAGTAAGGAAAGCCTTCAAAAATGTGTTAGTAAAGCGTCCATTAACTCCCAGCAGGGTCAGGGTGCTAGACGACCAGACCAATACAAATAAAACCTTATCTAAAAAACGAGATGTATTTGTTGAAGTTGTTGTTGCACGACTGTGCATTTATTTTGATGCTATTATTCTTACTTTGATCGTTCATAAAATATTCATTCACAATTTTTTTCCTCGACGAAATAAAACTTCTTTGTTCAAGATTTGTAATAATTTAAGGAGGAAAGTGCTAAAATTACAAAACTATCGGCTCGGAAATATTTACTGGCCCTACGAGTAATGTTAATGTTTTTTTT
>NJDC01001027.1:308777-319189 GCA_002245475.1 Calephelis virginiensis
TTCCTAACATAAACATTATCAATGTAACGCAAATTAATCTGCGTCCAATTGGGCGGTGATGAGTGCTGACTCAGGGCTTACGTCACCGACACGTGCGCATCACCGCGTGCTCCTCGATGATGACTGACCACTATAGTACCAGCCTCACTAGCGAAATGCAGTAAATCAATGAGGTTGATTTTGATAAAGTTTTAACCCACTTTGTAAAAAGGCGCAGGCATATTATTTAAGCATGCTAATAATTTTTTTGTCATTTTTCAACCGATTTTATTTAATTTAAAGAGCGTTCTTTCGAGATGGTTTCATTACTATCAAGTCTCGATCTGATGATGGAAACCCAGGGAAATCGAACACTCAATTTCAAATACGTAGATGATATATTACTTATTAAAAATAAAGTCGGGTTTTTGTAAATTTACTGCAGTTAAATTACCATGGAATTAATTACGAACAGAATCAGTTTCCACAATACACTCTTCTCAACTGACACTACCATATAATAAAACAACTGTGTCAAAAGCTTACCAACACCGTCACTGGCATCTGACTAGGTGGTGGGGTTTCGCAGCGACTAGGCAGGATTGCCACCACTGCCTTAATCATTCCTGCCGCCATAACGTCAGCGCTTGCCGTTGACGTGTTTCAGTTCGAAGGAACTTACTTTTGCTCGAGACCTAATATCCCATCCTCAGGTTCGCAGCTCACTTTTACCTTCTTCCGTGTCTCTAGGCGGCGTGAACTTCTTAGCATCAGGAAATCCGACTGCTTGTTTGCCTTCCAATATCATAAAAAACTGACCAATTTATAATTGCTACAGTTAATCTGTCTGCCCCTTTTAGAACTAACTGTTAAACTAATTTTGATTAAATTTCCATACCACCGTTTTAGTAAGTGATCATTGGACTGAGCTATGAAAAAAAAGAATTACGTAAAAACAAAATTTGAAAGTGACGAAAGGTGTTTAAAGTTACGTAAAACCCTTTTTAGTTGTCGCTTAAGATCTTCTTTATTTTCTGGACAAACATAGTAAATGGCACTATGTTAGTGATAAGTATGATAATGACATGTTAATAGCTATTCAAGCTTAGATCATTTGTTTGCGTTGCATAATTGGTAGATCTTCTTTATTGAATAATGCATTTAGTAGGACATAAATACATCTGTAATTTATGTTGCTAATAGTTATCATCAAGTACAATCTTACGTATGTACGAATACGAAACCACTGGTGCCTATAGTAAAAAACTATTGCAAATAAAAATAACAACGTTAATAAAAACCGACTTCAAAACTAAAAAGTAAAAATAATAAAGATTTAATATTAATTGTATACTACCTATTATTTATATGTGCCATTTACCATTATTTGCCACATGTTTGAAGTCGATGACAAGTCAATTTAATACTGACAACTGTGTTTAAGGCTACAACTGAGAGCAAAACCTTTTGTGTAATGACTCGTTTGTAACATGAAAATAAATAAATAAAATATAAATACGACAACATATAATACGTACAATATGTAATAGAATAAGAAATAAAACATTTTTTAAATTAAAAAATATGTTAAAACCGATTCCGTAATATTTGCCAATTTTTTTTGTCACTATAAAAACAATATTGCTCTACACTTATCCAACTATCAGATCAATTTAATATACCGCATAAATGAACGAAGTATAGGCAATGAACTGATAACTCGAAGGTAATGACATAATGAATGAAACAAGTCGTAAATTATTCAAAAAGGCGCAAAATACATTAAAAGTGAACGTTTTAACACCTCCAACGTCCAACACATATATTACGTTGCAATCGACAGTTCGCACTCGCTTTTACGGACCCATGTCCATAAACAGTTAATTACTAAGTGTCAAATATTCACACGTACATATAAATGCACAAGTGTTTTAAAAACTTATAGGGCTTCTCGCAGCCTATTCGTATTTCGTATTGAGTTGGTTCTTAGTTGTTTATGCTAATGTTAAGTAAGGCTGTAAGTATTATAAAACAAGACACAATAACCAGATGTAAGTATCCTTCCTGTGTTTTAAAATAAAGACATATAGATAGTTTAGATTTCTAAAAATATTAATTTGGTTTGTTTTATTTCAGATTGCAACTCAAACACATCTGCCACTAAATGAGAAAAAAGATGAAAGAAACGAAGCAGATAGATTTTTTTAAAATACGCTATAACATTATTATGTTCAAATACCTTTGTGAAAGTTTTAAAAGCAAACATGTTTTACTTTTGTTATTATATTTGCTTTTACACCCTAACAACATATAGAGTTTTGCTCAATGCCATAAAACAATAACTCCCAGTCATCCAACCGGTTAAGTGAACAATTTTATACCTCTAGTATTTTTTACTTTTTATTTTTAAAATTACATATAAACAGTATATCAAAAGTGTGTTTAATTTACGTAGAATAGCTCTTCATCAAATGTCAAAGCGCCAGGGGATTCTCTTGGTAATAAGCGTCTTTGAGAAAACTGCGTCGTCATGCTGCGTTGGCCGCGGTAATAGGCTTAGTGCGTTGCCTTCGTAACACCGGTTGCACAATGAAAAATTCATTTTAATTGGTAATTATACGTTAATATATTTAAATTCTTCCGTTGTACGCTCATGAAAATGATACTCATGACATTCATTATGTGAGTTATGACATACACAAATGTAGAGAAAATGTTTTATAGTTATGTAAGCAGTAACATGGGTTTTCATATTTATATTGGAATAGCGCTGAATAGAAACAACATAGAGTAAATGATAATAGACGTCCCTGACATCTAGTAGAGCTCAATTCTTTCACTGTGCCTTTATTTTTTTATACAGTCATGAATATCCCCGTGTAAAAGAGAAAGATTCCGGCACATGTAGAATTAAAAAATCGGAAACTTGTAAAGACCAACTTATATTTAAAGGCTCTCAGTGTTATACACCTTTATATGTATACCTTTTTTTAAGAAATAATTGATTTGTCACCCAAGACAAGAGAGACACCCGAATGATTTTTAAGACACCAATAATAAGTAGGAATGTGTATAGAACTCAAGGAACAGCATAGTGATAAGTAGGAAGTATATGGATAAATTCAGGCCTTGTTTTAACTAAGTAAAAAGTATTTGAATACTGATATTAGTCACATCTACTCTTTACACTACAGAACAACCTATCACTTGTAATTTATTTTTCTGTGGCGAATATACCGCAAACTATTAAAAGACTGTACGTCTTACTACAAAAAAAAAAAAAAAAACGCTCGTCTAACAAGCGTTTTACTAAAGAGTGTCTATAATTGGATTCTCTGTCGATACATGCTGACACGTCATCCACGTGTAAAAAATGTTTAGCTAAACATTCAACCAATAACGTGCTATTGGTTAAATGTTTAGCTAAAAATTTTTTTGTGGAAAAGGCCTAAAACTTACCAGTATTAGCGTTACCCCGGCTTCATAATTCGGAGAATGAAATGTATAGATATGGTTTCGCTTTAGTTAGAAACTCATACACCTATAAGGATGCAACAAGCGGAAAATTTGTTTTCCGACTGTACACTTGTAGTTGATTTTGTAATAAGAAATCATATGGCTCTACTGATATAAATATTTTATGTTTCTTATCTTATCAATTCATTCATAAAACTCTTACACTGTTTTTCGTAAATGTAATAGGAAATTAGCCTATTGATTCTGCCTACTCTACTTCTTACCGATATTACCGGATATACGCTTCAGAAACGGAGCTATTTTGACTTTGCCATGAGCTGTAATCGGTAATTTACGAATCGAAATCTATAACTCAGGTTGAGATTAAAACCTATGGGAATAGCTAAACCGACAAACCCCAACAATTACCTTGAACAAACAATTTGCTTCCTATTAAATAAATTGACTTATTCAAATCGCCTGTCGGTCAACGCTGAAAGAGCTTCAGTACAATAGGAATATGCATTAAAAGTCACAAACTCACATACATTAATATTTATGATAAAGATCCCTGAAGTAAGGTCTCTTGGCCGGAAAATCATCGCTCAGGAGGTCGTTATATTATGATACTTTTTTGTGGGTTTAAATGAATCGATGCTTTAGAATGATCCTCATTTATTTTTTTCTCATATTATATAGTTTTTACTACAAAAACTGACATGTACAACATTATAAGATAAATATAACTGATTTATTTATGATAAGCGTTGTCTCAAGGATAAAATACCCAGAAGAGACACGTAGCTTATGGAAATAAGAGGGACAAGTCGTATACCTTCGGACTCATGTACTCTACGTAAACCGTTTACACACTTTTAACAGGATGCATGGGGCCGCCATGCAGCGCTATAATCCGTCTAGATCACTTTTGAACATTGCACTTTTTTATGGAGCAACGCACCCTCTGCAAGGTCGCATCGCAACAGATTAATACTTATGTGTTCTTTACATTGAATGAACCTAAGATACTTCTGGAGGTTACACACCTCGTTTTCACTTTCAGTTAGCAATATTTGGAAGTGACATCAGTTCTTTGTCAGGAATGTAACCTCACATGCTGCGGTCTATCTAAGTGTGCGCTATCCTCAAGAGATAAGTTAAAAATATAAACCCATTGCGTCCATCCAGTCACTTAATGGTATAACGACATTCGTCTGTCAAAACGGCTTTATACCTTTTCATTAACGAGAACGAAATAGTGTTTTTAAAGTACATGTGAAGGAAGAAACATGACTTGCCCTATATTAATACACGCGAAACGTTTATCTGTCACAGTCGAGTGATATCCAAATTTCTAAAAATTTCCTTAGCAATCTTTCCAGGTCGAAAGAAAATTTGAACTAATTGATTAAATGAATACATTAAAAGTTAAAAATATGACATAAACACGATAAGGTGACGGTGACAAATTTCTTAGAAATTTAATTACAAAAATTGTTAACAACGTTTTTATAATGTTTTGATTCGAATTCTTTTATATTTCATCCAGTTAATGTAACTTGAGAATTTGTTTCAGCTACATTCAAACGTAAATTTATTGCAATTCATAATCATAACAATTACAAATATTAAATTTGTGCATAGGCTAAGCAAAGGTTTGTGATATACAAAAATTGTTAATTAAAACATTTAATAACTTACTTAAACTTATAAAACTTTTAATAATTTATTATTATATTAAAATTGTTAATAACTAACTTTTTTAAAATCAAATTTTTCATTGTTTTCGACGTAGCTTTAAAGTGAATATTTAATACAGTTATGTCATCTACCTCAATGGCTGCCGTCGATATATTCAGAAAATAAACATCAACTTTGTAGCTACAGTTAATCGTACTTACCGCAACCGTAAAATTGAGTTTGCCGTCGCCAGAGATCAGAGATATACAAACAAATACCAACATTTCATTTCAGAACACATTTGAGATTTTATCATAAAGATAAAATCAAACGTGTCGTGACTGTAGATATAAATACAAAGATACAATGTCAAAGACCTTTTTTAACCTATTCGTCACGATTGAAACGTTCAAATGGAGTCATTAAATCGAAAAGACCAACATTAGAGTGTGAGTATGTGGAAAAACAGTGTTAATATGAAAAGGCAGCATCAATCACTCGGGACAAGTTTTGAAAAGGCTTTATATTCAGTTGCATCAACACTTTCACTGGCAATGTCATTATCATAAATCATAAGTTTCATTTAACCGCAGCTGCTTTTGCAGTCCAAGTCAAGGTTAACATTGTGTATAGTTGATTGCTAAGTTTTAACAAACCATTTTAAGGCCTATTAAAATACATTACTAGTAAAACATTGCAGACAAAAGTTATTACCAGATAGAATGTATTACCAGAAAAAAAACGTAATTACTACTTGGTTAAAATTATTAAAAGCTTACAAAAATAACAAACATATCTTCATGCCAAGTCCCTTACGGAGAAGGCAGAGAGTATCGAGTGCCAGACCTCACAATCCTGACAAAACTGTCTTGCTTCCTTCACATGCATTACCCTTTTCATACAAACACGCCGGTTTCGGAGACTCTTGACACCACCCTCGGATATAATAATATAATATCCGATTGATCTGATCTTGGAATGTCAGCCTTGGTATCTACATCCATCCACATTCGCATTGTATATCTGCTTTGTCTATCTTTAATCTGTCATTCTTTCCACATGTCCGAACCAGCGAAGCATGCCCTTCCGCATTTTAACACCAACATTTTCTTTCAATCCCACTCTTTCTCGGATCTCACTGTTACGAATGCGGTCAGCGAGCGTTACACCACAGATTCTCCGTAGTGCTCTCATTTAGACTGCATTTATCCTACTTTCATGCTCTTTATGACATACCTAACTCTCGCTTCTATACAATAACGTTGGAATAAGCACAGAATTATGCAAAGCGAGTCTAGCTTTTTGACTCAAAACCTCGCTTTGA
Organism: Calephelis virginiensis; assembly: GCA_002245475.1. Classification (NCBI taxonomy): domain Eukaryota; kingdom Metazoa; phylum Arthropoda; class Insecta; order Lepidoptera; family Riodinidae; genus Calephelis; species Calephelis virginiensis. The sequence continues at coordinate 315,217 of NJDC01001027.1, forward strand.
AATAGCTTAACCAACGCTCCATTCACACTATCCCTGCACTCATTCTCCTATCAAATCCGCGGTGTGCCTTCCGTCCCAGCTAAAAGCACAACCAAGACATACAATTTCATTTGCTTGTTCCAGCACTACATCATCAACCAAAACTCTTACATCCGTTCTCGCTACGTCTCTTTCAAATACCATTATTTTGGTTTTCATCGCATTCAAATGTAAGCCCCTTTCTTTACAATCTCCTTCCATAACTGTGACCAGTGTTTGCAGCTCAGATGGTATAGAGCCCAAAAGTACAGCATCATCTGCATAAAGCAGGTAGTTCACCAGTCGGTCACCCATACGCATTCCAACATTCAAAGATCTAAGCCTTTGAAGACATTTGTCCAAATATAAGATAAACAAGCACGCTGACAACACACAACCCTGCTTGACGCCAATATTAACATCAAACCAAGGCGATATGTTGCCATCCACCCGCACGCATGCTTTAGGTACAGTCTAAATACATTAACTGCACCGCACGCAGCAGGGATCCGACTATCCCATAATCTGGCAAAATGTCCCAAAGTTCCTTATGTACAAACCTATCATACGCTTTTTCGAGATCCACAAAACCGCAGAAAACCTTCTGAACCACAGCCAGATGCTTCTCTACAATGTTGCGGAGCGAAAACACTTGATCCGTACATCCTCTTCCAGGCCTGAAACCTCCGCGTTTTGTTAATGGGTATTTTTCTGTCAAATTGAAACTTTTATCAGTTGTTTTATTTGTTTTTTGTTTTGTTATGTTATGTCATTCATGTTGTCATATACGTAGCGAAGCTCGTACCGGGCCGCTAGTCAATATATATAAAAGAAAGTTGTGTTAATTACACTACTTATAACTCAAGAAAGGCTGAACCGATTAGACTGAAAATTGGTGGGGAGCTAGTTAACCGGGACAAGGTCATAGGATACTTTTTATCCTGTTCGATTGTGAGGAAAAAACAACGTTTAATTTTTCCCGTACAAACTGAACGGGCGGAACGAAGTTCGCGGGAACAGCTAGTATATACCCAGAAGACAAATAAAAGCATACAATTACTATTCTACCAAACTGAGGACAAAGTTTTCAACTCCAGGGGTCAGCGGTCGAATTACACAAGTATTTTTTTGTAACTTAATGTACTCGTCAATAAACATGAACGATTCAATGACAGGTTTCTCATGTCAGTTTAGTGACTAATGTAAGAAACGTGACATTGTAAAAAAGCAATACCGTGATTATGCTATTATAATTAGCTTGTATCATTCGTTTGAAAATATTTAATAGTCAATACGTATCACAGGCAAAAACTACGTCAATGATGATGTATGTATGAAAAGGGCAATGAATGTGGAGGATGGAAGCCAGGATCGTAAGATTTGGTACTCGATACTCTCTGCCTAACTCGTAAGGGACTTGACGTATGTATGTACATCTGTTTGTTATATATATTTTTGAAGTGAAAACTTCTTTAGCGGCGTTGTACACGTTTTTGGAATGGGGAAAAACTTCTAATTTCGCGTCAGATCGTCAGAACGTAAGACGGCGCACTGCGCCTGCGCGAAAAAGACGGCGCGAGACCTAAAATAAAACGTAGATTCATTGCTGTTTTTATATTGCTTAGATATTTCCGAAGAGTATAGGATGCGCAAGGGATAATAACGCCGCAATATACCTACCATTACATTCTCACATATAGCAGATACGTATAATATCAACAGACATTGCTCTATTTGTTCCAACTTAGAAATAAGCTTTAGGTGTAGACGAGCAATGTTCGTTGTACAGATAATATGACGGCGCTCCTAGCCGTCACGTGGTCTTACTTTAGCGAGTTTTTGTCAAGCCAAACGCAGGTTACTGATATAAAAATAATATTTGTGCTACTATAACTTATGCACTTCATGTTTGTGTACGATAGCGCAATAAATGAATATTGTATTCTACTACATAAATAATAGTATTCGTACTTTCATACTGATAATTAAAGCAATTCGTGCAAAATTATTCACTATCCATTCTAAAATATCAAAAATGCACAACGTTAATATTCAAGTTTTCACTTCTGCCGGTACTCCCGGAGTACAACCCGTCATTTTTTTCCCTTTCAATAAGAGTATTCTTTAAATTTTAATTTTGTATCAGTTTCGTAATAAAAAATATAATAAAACTATAATATTAGACAGTTTTTTTTTACAAATTATTATCATCACAACATAAATGTCCACGATTAGACAAAATGCTACTGCAAACGTCGTTAGAAATAAAAACTTTAGATAAATTATAAAAAACGTGTCAAAAAAGATCATAATGACCCAATTGGTTTCTTCAACCGTGAACATGTATTGCAAGATGAAGACCAAGCAAACGAAAATGAATTAGTATGCTTGTTCGATTTCATTGTTTTACATAAATAGTAGTAGTTATTTTTTTGTAATTTTATAAGATGCTTATTAAATGTTAAAAGTTACAAGATACTATTTTGGAAGTGAGTTCCAAGATACTTCTCATATTCAAAATGAGTTTCAAAACATATTTTTATACCATGTCGAAAAGTTGCTCAAGACACAATTTATTAATTTCACTTATACTTTCCACAATATATTTCCATTATTATATTTCAGCCAACCGGTTTCGCAATTTAAGCATGTTTTTATAATCAACAAAAGTAAAAGCATTAAAAAACTGATTTTAAAAGCTTAACAATAATCTTAAACGCCTCTATAATCCGGTGTTGGGTTTGACTTCATGAGGTCCCGGGTTCGATTCCACGTTCGGGTGACAAACACTTGCGTTGTCCAATTTCCATACAAAAACGACTTAGCCCGAGTTAGGAATGACTGCCCGGTTGACAATAGATTTGACTTGATCTTTGGTTTGTCGTTGATGCCCAGACTGTACTTCTGCCTTTCTTTTCGAGGATACAAGCGTTGATACTTTAATTATACGAAATATAAGACAAAAGCACACTTCTACCTTAAGCAAATGAAAACGAACCAACGATTTGTGTTAGCTGTCATTTTATTGGTCTGTACTGGGCCTAACGGTACCTACACTATTAGAATATACCGCAAGACGTTTCACAAAGCCAGATATTTTACAAGGTTCTAAGAAAATCGAGCAAATTAATGTTCAACAATACATTAGTTTGTAATATGTCAGACTGTAAACAAGATCTATTTAGGTTACGGTGAAATGAACAAGAGCGGGCGATAAAGTATTCATAGCCTCGCTCACGTTCGAACTGCGGCCTGTGTCTACGCAAATGTGTTAAAAGGTATTTCAAAGCAATCATTCATAAAACAAACTGATTTTGATGTAACAATTTGTTACGATAATAATGGAACTATTCCAAAGCGAGGTTTTAAGTCAAAAAGCGGTCGAAATGAGAGCACTACGGAAAATCTGTGGTGTAACGCTCGCTGACCGCATTCGTAACAGTGAGATCCGAGAAAGAGTGGGATTGAAAGAAAGTGTTGGTGTTAAAATGCGAAAGGGCTGGTTCGGTCATGTGGAAAGAATGACAGATGAAAGATTGACAAAGCAGATATATAATGCGAATGTGGATGGATGTAGGTACCCGGGGAGACCAAGGCTGACATTTCACGATCAGATCAATCGAATATTATCCGAGGGTGGTGTCAAGAGTCTCCGAAACCGGCGTGTTTGAATGAAAAGGGTTATGAATGTGAAGGAAGCAAGACAGGTTTGTCAGGATCGTGAGGTCTGGCACTCGATACTCTCTGCCTACCCCGTAAGGGACTTGGCGTGAAGATATGTATGTATGTTTGTAATAATGGAACTAAAATATTGTGATGAAAAAGTAACCGATAGATTATAATTTATAAATAATGCGCGCTTATTTTCAGGTGCTTAATTAAATACTAAATTTAATGAAATGTCTAATGTGTTAGTGACATAAAGTAAAAACACTGGCTTTTGCGATAATAGTAA
>NJDC01001027.1:325999-471277 GCA_002245475.1 Calephelis virginiensis
CGGGACATTACAACTTAAGTGTTAAGACGATAAAAAGAAACAATTGAATTTTTAAAAGATAGATAAACAAACAGACGGCCTTCAGAAAAGGATACTTCCACCTTCAAAGCTACTTTCCTTTGTATTAGGTGAGATTAATTATTAATTAAAAAATAATACTACAACAAACGTCAAACAATAAATCCGCATTCGCTCTGCTTTACATCTTACACTTTAAGTTTGAATAAATACATCTCTAATCTTAGGGTCATCGGTTTTGGTAAAACTTTGCATACTTTTAATGAAAACCGTAGTTTTTTCAACCAGAATATGAAAAAAGTGAACTCAGAATCTCATATTTGGTATATGTACTTAGATATTTTTCTACTATGTAATGTACATTTAGAGATAATTATCTGAAGATTTTAAAAGAAGACATTTAATTGATCTGAGCGGCGTACTTTCTGTCCGAATGAACGCTGTCAAAAATCTTTACTGTAATTAAAAAAAAATCTAATCACTGTGTTATAATTGATGTTGTATTAGAAGTGTCTGATTGGTATTTTTACTCATGGTGTTCGTACAGTATGTATATTTTACCAGTAGCAACATAATCTCTATGTGAAAATTTATATAAATTATCTTCACGCCCATATCCCCGAAGAGGTAGACAGAGGCACAACCAGGGCACCCACGACTAGATGAAGACACTAAGTCTCACAATGTGATAGGTGGCAAGCCTATCGCCAACCGGGCACATTTCCAATCCCGAGCAACGTCTTTTTTTTTAATTAGAAAATTGGAAAATCCAATTTTCTTTTTGTTGCCCGACCCGGGATTTGAACCCGGGACCTTACGCAGTCAAGTCCAACAACTGAATCGCTAGACCACAGAGGCGATATTTTATATAAATCGAAACAAATCAGTTCATTGCGGCCGCTTTGTCTAAATTGGCCGCCGAACGGTCAGAAAACTCCCCACGACAATCCCGAGCGCGCGCCGTTTCTATTATTACAATAGCAGCCGTTTCCGAACTTTGACATCTTTATTACCACTACATTTTCTAAAACTTAATATTTGTTGACGCCATTTGCAACCTGTTTACTTACGTCAAATTTTTCAAGTCACTTATATAACACATAACACCAGATTTTAGCTGCGGCTTCGCTCAGATTCAAGTCATGAATAAGTACCCATGTTGCTTTTAATACCTCTAAAAATATACGCACAAGCTTTCATGGTGTTTGGTTAAGTAGTTTTCGCATAAAAGTATAATAAACAAACTAACACTCGCATTTATAATAAAATAGTAGAAATAATATAGCGCAAGCTACCACCGTTATTTACTTTTTATACACTTTGATAACCTTAGAATGTGAACCACTCACACATCGAAAAAAGATAACAGCGAGCACTGACGTTGTGGCAACATAAATAGAGAAGTTTGCACCAAAACGAGCAAGCCGTTAAATTCGATCGCTTAGCAAGAGTTATTTAAAACTAATCACAATATCAATAGCAATATTTTTCGTCCAACACTAATGATGCAACATTACGTACACTCAACACATCCGACGTACGGAGATATCTTTTATCAGTTTTATGAATGCGCCTCGATACTTGCGAGGTAGAGGTTGCCAGATAGCCCGCCGAGTTTACCCATTTACAAAATTGTAAATTAATTCAATTCGCGGGTGATTAACCGCACTCCGCGTAATTGGTGATTTCGAATGAACGTGATTTGTTACGAGTTATGTGAAAAGTGAATTAATAAAGAGTATCTTCACGCCCATATCCCCGAAATTGTAGGCAGATGCACAACCAGGGCACTCACGACTAGCCGAAGACACTAAGTGCCACAACGTGATAGATGGCAAGCCTATCGCCAATCGGGCACATATCTAATCCCGTGAAACATTATTTTTATTAGGAAATTAACATCAATATGCATATTATGTGTTTTATCGGTTTTCCTTAAAGCCTTTACTATTAAGTTGCTGTAAATTCTTGAATATACATAGACAAACATACGCTTCATTAAAATTAAATAAAAAAGACAAACTCGGTAAATTTCTCTACCGGAATCTTTGACTAGTTACAAAAGGCGTAGGTGTGTACTGTATTTTTTATAATTGAAGTCAAACTTATAACTACGCTAAAAGTGAATCTCTTAAAAGAAGAAGGCACAGAACAAAAAGTAGGAGGAACGGACCTAGTTAATTCAATTCAAAAATATCTTCAGTACGATTTAAGCTATTTTCCATTTGATAATGCCCACTAGTTGGGATTATATGCAAATACCGAAGGGAGTATGTAAGGCGGGATATTTCTAACGTGTAATGGACGATCTATTGTGTTGTCAAGTGCACGCCGCGGCGCGGGCGCACTTCCCGGTGATAAATATGCGCAGACGCATCGCAGGCGCTTAGCGACACGGTTTTGGTGCGAAAACGTTTAATGCTAAAGATTTAAGGTCTACGAATATATTTACAATCTCAATTCTGGGCTCGACCACCTCAACTATTTCTGCTACCATAGCATTTAATGCTTTACACAGTGCTCGTCACTATTGTGTTATGAAGTCAATTTAACTGATTCTTAAGTTACACAAAGTTTTTCTTAGAGAACGCGTCTGTTTGTATGCGTCATGATGCTTTAAAATAAGCAGGCAGTCCTCCAAAAGAACTTTTATGCAGACCTCCGCACCTACACTTACATAACTAAAAGCCGATTGTAATTTTAGCTCAATTTCGTTCCTAATATTATCCATCGATTACATTTCTCTTCATCACTCTTAATGGTGGCACTTTTCACCCAAAACTAAAGTTGAATGCCAGGGTCAATGACTTATTTGTGGTAGAAATGCCGATATCGTTAAACTACTAGATTCTCGTTAACAGTAGCAGCAACAATAGATTTGCAATCTTTATCATCCCCATTTTTTGTGTTGTAGTGTTACTTATTGTTAACGATTATTATCAATAAAATGAAAGAATTATCAGTAATTTTCAAAATATCTGAAGTTGATGAATTTGATTGAAGAGATCTCAAAAATGAAGAAAATGAGAAGAGGGACCTAAATCAATATTATAATATAGATAGGAATCATAAAAAATATGCATCGAATCTTACTTAGATTAAAGGATAATTCTTAACATTATTATGTTATACCAATAGTATCAAAAGATTTTATCTTCTGTTTGTATGATCTTACATTTGTAGAGGTCTGATAAACATCACACTGTCGACATGCGCTTGTGCAAATTGGTTCAAAGAAAGTCGAAAGATTGCTATACTTGATCTTGGTCAGCTAAATTTTGATCTAATATCCAAATCTGATGCACTAAAAGCTCAAGGAAATAACAAAAGTAACGACATGTATCAGTAAAATCAATAAAGCTGTTGCGGTTAGAAATCTTTCAATTGATAACTTTAACTAAAATGCAAGAAATAAGTATTCAAATTAAACTATCGCAAATAATATATAGGCTAGGACATAATAGGCCTATCAAAGATCTCGTATGCCTTTTGTAGTCTAAATTCTGATAAACGGTGCGCACGCGACCACGCGTCTGCACCGCGCACGAATCGGGTCAAGGCAACTGGCAAGTCTCAGGATTGCTTTGAGAAGATTGCTACAAATTGCTCGGTTGTTCTAGCGATGGTATCATTTGCACCATTTGCTGTGAAATCCTAGACGCCGTGACATTATTACAGTCGTTACACGATTATCAATCAAATGCACGTGAAGTTATTTCCGTTTAATGAGTTTATAGCAGAACAAAGGATTAGTTGCATTACCATTACGAGTGTATTTATTTAATATTTTCCATCGTGGGCGCTTGGTAAAACTTCCAAATATCCATATTTTTAAATGAAGAAACACTTGACTGTTTTACTTATCACTTATAATCTATTATTTTATAAATAGCCTACCGGTTCCGATTATGACAGCATCATCAGGGCTAGAATTTAAACTACTAACTAACTAACTACATCACTAATTAACTAGTTTAAGTTCTAGCCCTGGTGATGCTGTCATAAGCGAAACCGGTAGGCTATTTATAAAATAAGAAATTATAAGTGATACACAAAACAGTACAAGTTTTTCTTCGTTTAAAAATACGAGTGTATTTGTTGAATGCTTCTCATTACCTTTTAGCTACCTAAATACTAGGTCATTTTTATGTATTGTATTTTTATTACGTAATTTATGAGAGAAGCTTTTGAATTACATTAAAGTAACTTGTTACACGAATCGACCCTACACCAACATAGTTATTATACAAATGGTGTTGGACGAAAAATTACATAGAATAAATCTTGCACGAAATCACAGTAGAAGGTCAGCCTAGAAACCTCGTGTTAAAACTATTACAGCGTCCCACAAACATATAGATCATTTATATCATTATAAGAAAATTGCTCTCAACGTAATATGTACTTAAAGTCGTCAAACGCGTTACGAAATGTTCACAAAATTATAACATACAAGACATGACTCCGTTTTAGAGCACCACAAGGCCGACAAAATGTAATGTTAAAAATGTCCGTCGTAAAACGTTCTAAACAACCACACAACACTAACCAGCGTAAAGTTACAACCACAAAAAAACTCGCATGAGTTAAAAAAATCTAACGCACATATAATTTAAGCAATATGAAATGACCTACTAAGTTTTTGAATTATAAAAAGACGATTTAAATAAGTTTCCGAACAGGGCATTACTTATTGAGGCAAATTCTAAAAACGACTGCCAAATCCATATCATTTGTACTTTTTTATTTTTTATTTTCTTTTTCACTACAAATAAATTATATTTATCCACAAAGGTAAAAAATCCAAAAGGTATTGTGATTCCAAAATAATTCCACATGAATTTTGTCAACATCCTTCTACATAGTAGTTTTACTTATTAATGCATATTTGTTTTGTCTATGTTAACGACCTCATCACATGATATCATAAACAAAAATTTATGCATTCTTAATTATAAATTAAAAAACATTTCTCGGATCATAATAAAATTGATACAGTTCCACCTTGGAATAATGATCTATCTTTCTAAAGCATTAAAATCGGTTGGCTATTGGCCGAGTTTTCGCGCAACATAAAAAAAGCATACAATCGAATTGAGAGCCTTCTCTTTTTTTGTTAAAAATTACAAAATGTGTTTGCTTCTTAGTACTTCTATCACTTAGCAACGGAGCGATGTCATTCCATAAGTTTTGTATGTGAAGATATTTCAGATGTAAGCTACTTTTTACCGCATTGTTCGAACAGGTTTCCGCTGGAGAGCATTAATACAGGCATCATTTAGTATATAGTAGTATCTGCATAAAACTGATTTAAGCGGGAAATTTCAATAACATATCTAAGATGAGAGATAGGGCTACTACAGATCAATATTAAGAGCAACAAATATTACATTTTATTAATTTGTAAAAATATCTTAGCAACAAAATTCTAGAAAGCCTATCTCTAACTGTAGATCGATTAACAAAATTGGCCATTAAACTGTAATGGAAATATCGCATATTAAATATCTATTAAGATCGAATAAACATAAATATGAATCATTAAGGAAAGAAGAAACAAACACTTAAGGTTAAAGACTTATAAAAATCTACATTAAAACGGACCAAAACGAATTGAAGGAATAGAAACTTATAATATCATATGCCAGACATTTACATAAGATCAATAAACTACAGCATTAATCTATTTTCTTTACAAATTTACATTTGAAAGAGATTATCAAAATGTATTTTCGCCTCGATATAAAGTTTACATAATTTATAACAAGAAAGCTGAGCATTATCAATATCTATCTTTACATCGAACATCGTCATTAAACACTGGGGGGTTATTTTATTACTTTATTCCAATTTTGCGGAACTATTAAACAAGATTTATTACAGTTATTTGGTAATTTCATTAATATTAATATTGTTACATATTTATCACAGTATACGTAATCATTAATAGTTAGTTTACATGCACACTACAAGCTAATATTTTATACGATGCTGTTATTTTCCCACTAACCTACATATTATTAAATTTTAAGTCTTCATTCGCAATAATTAATGTTTTGGCAAATGTCGCAAGTGGCGCCTCCAAATACTCACTGCTGGATGGTAAAATTATGGCTTGACCAGTCCGAATAACTATTGCATCATCTTGTAAATAACAATAAACATATTCGCTAGTTTAAAAGTGCAATTTTATTCTTCCTCATATTTAGTATTTCAAACAAAACCACAAATGAACATTTATCTCATTCTTTAGAAAATTTTAATAACTTGTATATATAAAGCTCTTTAAGTATACTTAAGAGAGAAGGTAAGATATATAATATGAAGATGTTAATATATATGATGTCAAGAGTTTACTTGGATGAAAATATTTTTTTGACTTCCAATAATGACCGTTTGATGTTTCAATCGATTGTCATGGTACGAGTAGTAACACAAAACGATTTTGATAGTTTCTGTGTGACAGATTTGAGCAGATGACGAACGTGATAAATATATTATGCACACATCGCATAATATAAGTATGACTACTTGCGTCAAAATTGTATTTCCTAAACTGAAACTAAACCGTCTCTATGACTTTGTATAGATTACATTCGGTAATCTATGTATCAAAATCAATAGCACTCTTAGTCTTATAAGTTTGTTTTCTTAATTACCAAAAGAGGCGCTGTTTGAAGTTTTCATACAAATAATTTACGAAAAATAAACTCGACAAGACGCACACTCATGGTAAGGGCTCCGGTTATTATGCAATTACGTATCATACGTAAGGCATATTTCGACTTTTCGAGTCGTAGGGGCGAAACTTCACATTTAGGGGTACGCATAGCCTTCGGGCTTTTTATGTGAATAAACAGCGAAGAAGAACACGGGTCTCCTGATGGCAAGAGACGACCGCAGCCTTAAGATACTATAAATGTTGAAGATGCGATGCTATGATTTGGCCAGGGTGTTAAGCCAGTGGTGCAAAGCTCTGGACCGGAACACGGCACTGTCATTATGGAAGCAGGAATAAGTAAAGCAGTGGATGCCTACCTGGACGAGTTGCAGAGTACTCTTCCACCAGTGGGCTTGTTGGTTTAAACATTTAGCTTTGCTTGCATTTAAGGAGCTGCCAGTCAAAAGGGCAGTATTCTATAGGAGGTCAAGACTAACCCGGGCTATACATACAATCTTAAATTTATTTTAAGCAGAAAGGATTCTAGCAATCATTTTGATTAAAGTACATTAGCAGCAGAGTCACCTATCATGGCGACTATGATGCAATTTTCAATGAGTATATTAACAAGGTAGTGATCAGTTACACAATTTAAAGAAACCAAGTGCCGTATTAGTACTCTTTTACTTAGAACACTCCCCTATAATTTGTAAAGTCAGTCTTCCGTGAGAACAAAGCCAGCAGGTGATGTATCAACATGTGCAGTCACGCAACGTGATCGCAGATTCGATAAAAAGAATAAAGCGGGTGTTGGATAACCTATATTGAGGAAATTGTCGAATGTCCACATTCTAATAGGGAACTCGAACTCGAAACAGGTTTTAGCCAAGGATTAAAAGAAATATCTTACAAACTTCTTTATCTAGTTAAGCGCAGTAAAACGGCAAAAATCTCCTCCAACTGTTTCATTTAGTATCTCCGTCGCGATTTAATAAAAAAAATTCTGAAAGATTGTAAATGATTCCGGAGTGGTCCCACAAAAATTTTTGAGGTATAATCTGCTACTACCAGATCAATGATGACGACGTGAATATAAATGAAAAATATATGTCATCATTAAGCATAACTCAAAAACCACAAGTCGGGTGGTGATAAAATTAACATGAGACCATTTTGAAATCATGACCCATCTTTTTAAAAAAATCGTCAACATCGGTTGGCTAATCGTCGAGTAATCGCGTAACGACATGTAAAACATAGAGTTGTTTGAGAGCCTCCTTCTTTTTAAAAGTCGGTTAAAAAGTCAAAGAGACAGAACATAGATATGAGAAATATGACGCGTTAAAATACGAACATGACTTAGAGTAATTGAATTATGCTCACCAAATCATTATCGTGATTGAAAAACATATTAACATGATAAGACTTTGTATCCCAGCCTCACGTTGACAACCCACTTACGTTGATATAAGCAATTTTCCATCAGGAAACATTTTACAACATTTTACATTCTTATACCATTTATACATCTGCGCCAACCGTATCCTCAAGGAGGCTCAGGTGCTACCAGGGTACCCACGACTAGTCGGTTATTCCCACAATGTTAAAGGTGGCAAACCAATTGCCTGTTGGGCACACATCCAATCCCGGGCAACGTGGTTTAGTTAGAAAAATGAAGATCACGTTTTGAATTATTCGAATCCGAGATCTCAACGCCATCATCGGAAAAATAGACCACAGAGGGGAGGAAACAGGAAAAATTGATTATTTGAAACATACACATATGCAACCTGAAGTAAGTTGCATTTAAATAAAAAATACAATGGAAGCAAACTGAGGGTCACTTAAGCCCCGAGTATCGAGTGTTCAGCCATCTTAATAAGACTAGGGATGTAACATTCCTGCGTTGACAGACGGAGGGTGTGCGCCGAACTGTGTCCCCTGCGGCGGGGGACTGCATAAATGTCAGCCAGCCGAATCATATCCTGTTGTACAATCTGCCCATGTATCTCAAAGTGCAAGACTCACTACTTTTTCTGTGGTGAAAAACAATGATTCTAAAAAAAAATAAAAAAAAAACAGATATTAAAACCATAACCTTCAATCTCTGGTTGTTGTGCAATATGCGCTCCTGAAGATTCAAATTACCACGTTAATTTTTTTTATTCCTTTCTTAACAACTACGTCGAATTTAAAAAAAATATAAAATATTATTACAAGCGCAGTGAAATTGTTTATACCAGTACCGTTGAGTACAGTTAAGTACCGTTTCCAGAGTAAAACCCATACAGTTTTGCTGAATACCTTTTTAACATTCAAACTCTCCAGAGTCTACTCTTTTATGATGTTTTATTGTTAATATGCCGATTTTAAGAAAAAAAAAATAAAAACATGAAGAGGTAGGTATAAGATATTTCATTTCGTATTAATGTGTTGTTGCATGATACTCTTTAAATTAATCTTTTCTACCTCCTCAATTAAATCTGCAATTCCTTAAGTATAGGTAACAAAATCCCTGCATTCAATTTAATGGTTACTAATATGCCTAAAATAGTCGTAACAAATAACTTAATTATTATTAATAATCATACATAGACTGCACTTCCTATTTTTTCTCAATCCATCAAATGTAATCCCAGAAAGCTTCAAAGATTAATTTCCAAACCGAAAAAGAATCAAAATATTGCATACATTTTTAATACTGTAACATATCATTTATCTTAATAAACAAAACACATAATACGTTAATCCTTGTCACAAAAGCTGTACACATACTGCATCATAGTAAAAAGATTAAGCATTGACTGTAGCAAAACAAAATTTTATCTATGACGAATGGCTTGTATGATTAGCGCGGCTTAAACACCCATTTGTTATAAGATTTGCCACAGAATTTCAAATAAATGGGATGTGATAAAAATTGGATAGATTGAAGAGGGACGCACGATATAAATAATGGGTGTAATGTGATAGGGATAAATAAGTTAATAAATGCTCTTTAATAAAAAATAAAGACTAAAGACTTCAGAGGAAATAGACCGAAAAATCGAAATAATTATGGAAACGATTAAAGGCCTTATCACACTAACGATTTATAAACGCATCTTGCGAGAAATGCATTCATCTCTCGTTTTCTTTTCACAAATATTTTTATTACCATTGACACGAGTTTTCTGTAACACTACATAAGAACTCACTATCTATATATTTCGTGTGTGCGTGAGTATGTCCCTGAACTCCTCCTAGACGACTGGATTGATTTTGATGATTTTTTTGTGTGTTTTCAAGGGGATTCGAGAATAGTTTAAATAGTTTTAGTTTGGTCCATTGGAAAATGTGATTTTGGAATGTTTCACATTGGATCCGGCAGACTGCGTTATTATCGGAGCATCAAATATTATGTTGTAGCTGTTAATGTTCAGCGAAACGAAGTTTGTTGGGTCGCCTAGTATTATATAACAATGATCGTGGTCGTCATCACATCACGCCTGAACCGAGACCAATTTTGCTATTTTTTTTGTTGTGTTAGTTATCGTCGAGAGAAGGATTATGCGTAAAGAAAAACTGGGAAAAATACAGGGAAAATGGGAAAATACATTATTTTAATAAAGTAAGTATCTTCTCGCCTATATCCCTGTAGAGATAGGCAGAGGCACATTCAGGGCACCCACGATCAGCCGTTAGCATATTATATCGGCGAAATAGTTTATTAAATAATATAACAAGTTCAATTACATGATTTTTTTATTTCAATGCTTTCACATTAAAAATACTCAATAAAATGTTGTACAAAGTTGAATCGTGGTCTGGAATTTCTAGATAGTTTTTATCTCGATTGACATTGTTTTTTTATGTTATAATTAGTGATGTATTACGTGTTACTAATTTATTTAGGCGGATACGGATCCGACTATTGATTTGCGGTGTCAATATCCTCAGATAAGAACCTTAAGTACCTAATCAGTGACCAGATATGAATATTTCAACTTGACAGATAAGAATTTTTCAACTTGCACTGTATGTGTTTTCTTGTTTTTATATTTGCATTGTACGTGTTTTTTGTTTCACTAGACATCAGACCCTGAAGATTTGACACAGGAGAGCATATATGAAGTTGGTGCTTAGTAAGGACCCATCCATTAGGCATTATTTAGGGGGGTGGTTTTTGTATGATGTTTTAACCGCCTTCCTCTTCAATGATGCATGTTGAAATTTCAGATTACATGTCTACTATCCCAAAACAAGTGTTAATTTATATTTAATATTGCCAGCAAAACTACAAAGGGAAATATTTGTAATAGAATAAGAACCTGTTTAAGTAATTTATGTTGTATATACACGTTTTTTGGAGTTAACACTTGTACTTATCCACTGTATACTTTATTTAACACTTTTACTTTAAGTACAAATGTTAACTCCAAAAAACGTGTACATACAATAGAATTCCACCAAGTGCCGACGATAGGAAGTATAGATTCAATTTATGTTGTCCTCCAACTATCTATTAGCAAGCCTTTCACCACAACTGAATATATGCGGCATATAAGTCAAATCTGCAACAAAAAAAATACACCTCTTATATCATTAGCCCTCCCCTTGTGACGAAGTGATCTTGTCGAACGTCCATTAATCACGATCCTCACGTGATTAATGGACGATTCCTAACGAGTTGAACGGGCTAAATAAGACGTTTATCAGTGTAATTTGAAATTATGTTGTTATAAGTAACAAAATGTGTGAATAGTTTTTCATTGCTACCTACTTAGCTAGTACAGAGTTTCATTTACGAATAGACTATTAGTATTAAGGTAAAAGTTCCGTATAAGATCCGGCAAAAAAGTGACGTATCCGGATCTAGATTTTTCTATTACCTCGTATATCCGCGGATACGGATATCCAGCACAACACTAGTTATAGCATAGTGAACAAGCAGGCAGCTTTTTCAAATAGTAAGAGATAACAATCGCATATATACACTAGGTATAGATGTTGATGCTGCTTCAATATCGTATGGTCGGATCTTGAATCTACCGAATACTTTACCTTCCAACACGGAACACAGCAGTTGGAAGCACTGACGCTATGGTGGTAGAAATAGGTATGGTGACGGCGTTAATTCACTTAGTGAAATAGCATCATCACCATCATGGCGCCATTGTGAATGAAGGTGGTCGTAATTTTTTCATTATTATTCAATTTCGTGTTTATATTGAGTGAAATTGGTAAATTTAGGTGGAAATTAGATTAATTTTGTTCAGTGAAAGTGCACCAATGAAATAATCATGAAGAAATTAGTGTATCGTCTATTTCCTCGCTGCCGTCAAATCTCACTAGATGAGTTTGAGTAACGAAGCCACCGCTTTAATCAAAACCCTGATCTGACATGACTTTGTACACAGTGACTTATGACCGTATATCGTATAAGAATTAACTAACTTGACATTGGCAAAGTATTCATGAAAAACGATCGAAAACCATATTTATAAAAGAAGAAGCATCACTACTATTCTTCGAAACCAAAGTCACATGAGCAAGCTAGTTTCTAAAATAATTTCATATCGAAGGTTCAAGGAAATATCTAAAAATTTCCAAGAATTTAGCTTTCTCCGTTCAAAATAACATTAGATGAAGTAGAAACAAGCATTAAAATAAAAAGTACACCGTCGGTCATAAAACAGTTGAGTCGTGTTGGACCCCACCTGAGCTTTTACAAGGAGAAAGCTGTATTCTGGGTAATCAAAACTTTGTCCTGTCACGAATAACAAATAAAAGTAACCGGCTATATTTAATAAGGAAAAAAATCGATAATGTATACTTTCTAGTGGGTTTGTAATTAATGCAAAAACTTTATGATCAGAATATAAATAAAAATTATCTCTAAATTAGTCAATTTACCACCAACGTAAGCAAATTATTTGCTTTTGGTTTGCACTGCTTCAGTATGTCTAAATTACATCACAAAATTTAGTTTTATATCCGGATATCAATAATAGTAGTATCTGCGTGCCTCTCCAGGGATTTGGTGTGAAAATAAGTATGTGTTTGTAAAACCGAGTCGGTTTTCATTATCATTTAGGTACACAAAAGTTATGGATTATGAATTATAAACCAAAAAAGATTTGTATGATCTTGACAAAATTTAGATGGCTCATTTATACACCAGTGTGCTGAGTGTGAGTTTCGCACGAATTACTTTACTGCCGCATTTGCGTTTGGACGATCCAAATGTATGGAATGATTTTGTTGCTTCGACTATCCGCTAGAGGCGCTGACAATAACTCCATACATCAAGGTAGTAAAGTAAATCATTTCAAAAACTCACACTAGGCACACTGAACTATTGTCTACTAGATGTTGCCCGCGGCGTTGTCCGCGTGGTCGCAAAGGAACATTGTTTCGGGATAAAAACTGACCTAGGTGTTAATCTATGTGTACATCATGAAAATTCGTACAGCAGTTTTTGCGTGAAGGAGTAACAAACAAATAAACAGACAAACTTTAGCATTTACAATATTATTAGGACTATTACTTGCAAAAAGAAATATAAAATACCTTGGCTATTAGGCGAATAATAGCGTAACAAGCAAACAATAAAAAAAACCAAGAACGTGAAGAATTCATCACCTCCTTCGTTTTGGAGTTTATTAAAAATAAATTAAAGTGTGTCACAGTAAATACATTACATTTTTAAATTTCACCTTTTGAACAGTCAAACTCTGGGATAGTCTAGCATGGTTAATCTAGCGAAATTGACGCAGGGGTTATTAAAAAAGGATTAACACATTCTTCAAAGAACGGCATTGTATTTGCTGCTAACTATTACTGCTGCAAATATCTATGAGCAGTCGTGCCTACTTTCCATCAGGTAGCGCAATCGCTTTTAAGCCTAATTTTTCTATAAAAAACCTCCTAAAATTGTAAGCATTACAACCAGTGAGAATTTTAGATCGATAGTCAGCAAAGCCGTGATAATGATTAAAGATAATAATATGCTTCTGACGGTTGGCCAAAGGGCGTACATCAAGGGAGCCTTTTTATTCCAACCCTTGTGCAACAAAGCGACGTGAACAAATGTTTTGAACAATGCGCCTCATTGTGCTGTTTCTGAACGATATTTTTAACTATTGCATAAAACAACGGTCGAACAGTCAGGTCACGCTTAGCGAGCTCCGACAATAGTAACGAAATTAACGTTTCATCGGTGTGTCGTAAATACGTCCTATTCCGAGTTCCGTTACATTATTTTCATTGTATGTAATCATTTTACACACACAACAACAGACATTTCCCGCCGTTTGGGTCCGGGTCCATGGAGTGGATTAGACCATCAGCCTCTCTTCCAGGCAGCTCCTAAGAGCAAAGCGAGCACAGATTAAAGTATAGGCTACCAAAGCCACTGGTATGCTGTGCAGTAATTTGCCCGGGTATGGAGCTTCCGTCACACACATTCCTGCCGTCATTTTGACTCTGTCCTGTTCCGGTCGATAGGCGGCCGGCATCAGGAAAACGACGCACCTGTAACATCTATGGTGTCTATAAGCCACGTTTGTCTCTTGCCATCAGGAGAGTCGTGTGCTTGTTCGCTGACCTCTAACTTAACTAAAAAAACTAAGATCAGCCACCATAATATGGTCTAATACAATTTACTTGGACTAATACAAGCACTGATAGCTTAATTCTAATTACAAAAAATTAAGTATGATGTAAAAAAAAAGTATCTTCACGCCCATATCTCCGATGAGGTAGGCAGAGGTACAACCAAGGCACCCACGACTAGCCGAAGACACTAAGTCCCACAATGTGATAGGTGGCAAGCCTATCGCCAACCGGGCACATTTCCAATCCCGACCAATATCTTTTTATTAGAAAATTGGAAAAATCCAACTTTCTTTATGTTGGCCGACCCGGGATTCGAACCTGGGACCTCATACAGTCAAGTCCAACACCCGGACCGCTAGACCACAGAGGCGACAGTATGATGTGATCAAGAAATTAATATCTTACCAATACCCACTCAAAGTTGTACGAAAACAAACAGTTTGTTTTTTGATTTGGCAATTAAAATGAGTCCACATTGCCACATTTGCGATGATTTTACATAAGTATTACATAGGTACTTGATATACTATAACTTATCGTAAATAGCGATAATGAGTCATTCTTTGAAACTTTTTGCCGTTTTTACCAGACTCACGACAGTTGATGAATTAATCAATGCTGATGTTTTGCGCTGGTGGGTGCACGCGAGCACGTGACCAGCACGCTCCAAAGCGAATCTCCCTCGCTGCACTTTCAATTATTCATGCAGATTGCACTCCCCACTGCAGACAATTACAACGCCTGGGAGCATACGAAATTTGGTTTACTGATGTTACAGTAATTACCACCATGTTCGCCAGACCACCCACTCCTCGGATATTTTGGGTTGGACACAAGAAATTATTTCACAGGACAGTATTCTATAAATAAACTACGAGCAATTGAAGATTAACTGGAATATAACAACTGAAGTATAATCAAAATTGATTTAAAAAAAAAACTTACCATTACTAATTTTTAGGTCACTAGAGTCATATACAATAAACTCATAAATTTTAGACAAAATGAACGTTATCGCCTCTGTGGTCAAGCGGTTCAGTTATTGGACTTGACTGCATGAGGTCCCGGGTCCGAATCCCGGGTTGGACAACGAAAAGAAAATTTGGTTTTTCCAATTTTCAATTTCCAAAATTTAAGCTTTTCTTGCAGCTTCGTTGAGGTCTTAATAGATTACCATGAGCAAACAATTATTTTAGCGAACATAAACTATTTAATTGTACATCTACATATCCTACATATTCCTTTGTGGTCTAATAAAAAAAAAATTTGCTCGGGATTGGATATGTGCCCGGTTGGCGATAGGTATGCCACCTATCACATGTGGGACTTAGTGTCTTCGGCTAGTCGTGGGTTACCTGGTTGTGCATCTGCCTACCTCTTCGGGGATATTGGCGTGTAGAATTTTTTTTTAACGTTAAATGTGGGTTAGAAATACCGAGTAGAGGCAGTAAAATTATCGTAGATTTTATCAGTTCCGTACCCAGACATGAGGCAACGCCTACATTAAGCCACAAAATATGTTAACACTCACACCCATAAACACATTAAAATATAAGCCTTAATTAACTTTTTAAAAATCTATCGAGCGACGAACGTATCTGGAATTTATTAAGTTACTAACTAATTAGCCATACATTATCACCGACTCGTCTCTTACAAATAAAAAGCCATTATCTATTTATATCACCAATATTATTTAACTTTAATCTCAAACATTGAATATCAACCGTCTCATAAAATAATTCCCCAAAACTGATAAAAAAGGAAGCATAAACATATATAGCTCATATTATTTATGCTCATTCCGTAATGACATTTGGAATGGCGGCCGGATTTACAAGAAATCGTGTGACCAAATAAAAACGGGATGAAAAGCGAACGTTATCACGTAATAAATTTTCCCCGCCATTGTGCGGGAATCACCAATAAATTGTCACGCTATTGCTCGTCAGGACGAGGGGCAGTGTAACCCTTCATATTACGCAAGTTACTCTTTAATATGATGGAGGGTAAGGTTTTTGTGATCGCTTGTCAAAAAGCCGCTTTTTGAAACTGGGGATATTTTATAACAATATTATTAAATGTTTCATTAAATAGATATAATATTAAAATAATATAATATTAAATAGTCCACAATCCTTAAATGTATTATGTATGCTTAATCCAACTGTAAACAGTCCAACAACTTGTGACGATTTTTTTGATTATTGTTTAATAGTAAGTTTTAATCCGGTGAAAACTATTTTAAATTTTAAATCATGTCTCGACTATACATTTTTGATAACGTAGATTGAATGGTCAGAAATTAATGTGTACAAAATTTAGTGACTGTAATCACAGCCAACAGTTGAATAACAATTGAACAGTTCTACATTTACTCGAAAAGTTCAATTGAAATCTGTACAGCATACAATTGAAAATAATACATAAAAAATAAAGGTTTAATGCCGACGGGATGAACGCAAGGGTTAGTCAAGTTGGTCAAAGTTTGAAACGTAAATGTTTAAAGCAAAAGATCAATAAAATTAAATTCCTAGCCGCGATTCCGCTCGCTTTAAAGTTAACAAAAAGTATCCAATGTCACTTTTAATACCTCCAAGAACAAGTGTAAATAATTTCATGATGATTGGTTAATTAGGTTTTGCACGAAATTGGAATAAACAAACTTACATTTGCATTTATCATAATGGTAGGGATATTAGGACATTTTATTTTATATACCTGCAATGTATAAAGAGAGTATTCAAGAATAAACCCTCGACAACAGTCCCCCGCACAATGGCCCACTTACCTGCACCGATCGCAGCGGATATTCAAGCGAAATTAATCTCCACATGTATCCTGTGGGCTGGACTAACTGTATTCATCTTGGGATTGCTACTTTATTGCTGTTTACTGTAAATACAGATCGTTAGAAGCTGATCGATATTTAATGGAGTTCTTCATTCATTAATTCAGAGGTATAATCATTTGTTGTTGGAATTGTGAGACATCAATAATACTTAACATGTGTGAACCTAGTCGAGTCACAGTACAAATACAGAACGGTATGGAAATAGAGCTTAGTTCAAAAAATAATTATCTTCACTCCATTGAAGCCATTGAATATATGACAACCACATGGTTGTCATGTATTCTTCTTAATTTTAGCATTTACTGTAGTACTGTAGTGATCAATCAATCAAATTTAAAAAAATATAAGTAGCTCTGGCTTTGGTTAATCCCAAAAGACGTGGCATTATTAAAAAAACACAACACGCGGAAACGACAACGTATATCACGTTGTCATTTCCTCGTCTAACGCCTCTGCGAAAAGCGCTAAACGGCATCGTCGATGCGCATGTTTTAGTGAGAGTGTCGTTTCGAACGTTTGTAGTTAATTTACATATTGTTTCATATTAATACTGTGGTCGAGGGTTTAGTATACACCAAATCTGATTCCGATTTCGTAAATCATCAATCGTAATTAATAAAATGTTACTATTGTTATGGAAATGTAAAGTTACATCTCACAATTTTACGGACTTCCTGATCTTAAACATACGTTGCCTATAGACACTTAAAGTGGCGATGGTGCGTTACCAACATGGGGCTGGGATATTACCCCCACGTAAAAGTAAACGTATCATTTATAGTAACAAACAGGGACTAGCAATTCAGTAGATTTACTACATTATTTCAACCTTTTGCCGTAAACTGCTGTTCGTATGCCTCTGCGCAGTAACATCGTGATGTTTGTGTGAAAAGATTTTTACCTGAAACAAGTAAAACAATTATTGTTTTTTAAGTAAAACGCAACTTCACGTATTTGCACATTACATATTAACTGTATCAGAAACTAGCTTCCACTTACGGCCTTGCAGTCGTACCAATTTACACTTTTTTTCATAAATTGTGGCTTATATTTGTTATTCTGATGTATTTAGTGTAAATTCAGATGAATATAATCTAAATCCGTTCAGCAGTTCGTTCGCGATAGAGTAACAAACATCCGTTCATTCCTACAAACTACCGCATTTATAAGTAGAACTAAAAATATTCTATCCTAAATAATACCCCACATTTAAAATACGTTTTAATTCAAGCACATACTTCTCCCCATCTTAGTTTAAATTTTTATGGTTAGAAAATGTTAGTCTTATCATATTGTAAATGCTTATAATAAATGCTAACATTTGTGAAGATCTAGATTCGAAGACATTAAAATTTTGCACTCGAATGGTTTATGATTCATTGACAATCTATTGATAAATGATATAGGTTTCTGTTGAGCCAGATCACAGGACGTGTTCTTTCAGGTAAATTTTCTTAAATTCCATTAACGATCCATCGACAATTAACATATAGGTTTCTACTTTGCCAGATCATTAACGTGTTCTTTTAGGTGAATTATCTTGAAAACAGGAACAGAACAACGAACAACAGCTAGTTTTAGTGGACAAGGTCGTGAACGCAGATGGTGCTGTAATTTTCGTCTAAACCGATCAGTCACAGATAACAATTCACTTTGCAGAGGCGATAAGAAAACAAACTTGAACGCGTTCAATTTGATAGAGTGTTTGTTGTGAAAATATACTCTATGTTTGGTGTTGTTGAATTATAGCATAACAGTCGATAGTATATAGTAAAACAGTATGTCGACGTCACATGCCTTCGATAACGTACAGTGAAATGTATTATAAATACGAAATTGTACATGTTTGATTTGGAAATTAAATAAAATTTAGGTATTTGCAAAATAGGAATGAATGAGCTTAAAGAGCTCATGCGTGTGTTTACTTAAATTTATAAAGTAACTAGCCGACCCAGCGAACTTCATATCGCTTAAAATTAACGAGTAATAATAGTTTGTGAGGAAAATTTTAGAATTATTTTTCCTATTTTCATTTCATTCAAACTTTCTCCTGAAAATAACCAACACAACTAAAAATAATTAACCAAATTGGTACATCCGTTCAGACGTGATGCGATGACTACGAGAGATTGGGGGGATATCAGGATAGACAAGGATGGTGAGGTAGTCACTCCAGCTCCATGGAGCAATATATGACTTTGCGGGTGGCGTTTATTTAGTCACTAAATCATAAGCGAGCTCATCAAAGCTGAGTTGGTATAAATAACGTTCGGTAAGTTACGTGTCGAAATCTAAGGTACTTTTGGTTTAAAAGTGTGTTTCTCTGAGTTACCAATAGAGGCGCTGTTTAAAGTTTTTATATAAACAATTTAGAGAAACGGTAGCGAATGTAGTAAGCTTGACAAGTCGTAAACTCATAGTAAGGGCTCAGATATTGTGTTTGTACCTAATGTACATTCGAAAACAAAAAAATGACAATCAGAAAGAACTTGTTTATTTAAAGCTTTCAAAAAGTCCAATTCTAACGATCAAACCGCCCGAATATTTAAACATTACAATAGACAATTAGGTAGTCGGTGTTAGCGAAAGGTAAACCGAAACATCAGGAACTCATAAAAACGCTGATACAGTAAACTATGCCATTTTATGAAACATCAGGAAATCATAAAATCCCTGGTACAGTAAACTTATGCAATTTTAAGAAGTAATTCATATTATTACTTATTTACTTAGACCTATAGTAAATTCGCTAACAAAAGCGAATACCAGAAGCATTAATATTGGTATCGTTAACCCGGTCGATTCCTTTCTTTTTGGGTCACAACTTTATACGATAGCACGCATCATTTAACGTAAGGTTATCGTAATGAGATACAAAATAAAAACACATTTTGTTTAGAATTCTGAAGAGATACGTTAACACGGTCAAATTAATGTCAACAAAATCAACTCAATCAAAGAATAAAGCTGCGGTTTAAGGCGGTAAAGAAGCGGCTAGAGCATGGATCATAAACGTTTTAGACTTGATACTTAAATAAAAAAAACATTAAAATTCGGTAAGTTTATCGAAAGATAAAGTAAATTTTGTATAATCCAAACAATTTTAGTGTCTTCGGCTAGTCGTGGGTGCCTTGGTTGTACCTCTGCCTACCTCTTCGGGGATATAGGCGTGAAGATACTTTTTTTTTCCAAACAATTTTAGCAATTGTAACAACAATTGTGTTGGGACGACAAGACTAATAACTTTGTAGTCCTTTTGGAACTACAAGACTTATATGATGTCCGTTTATCATAACTTTACTCAATTCGCTCTTACTTAGTAAATAAATATGCTATTATATTTTTATTGATAGGGTGCGTTGAATCTTTGGTCAGGTCCTCTTGATTTCTAATTTGTAATTATTCAAATCTCGTTTTGTATCTAAAACATTTACCAATATATAGAAAAAAAAAATCTTGAGACGTAATTTGTGCTATATCATCTGTTGAACGTATGTATGGTTTTCTAAATAGTATCGTGTTGTCTTGTTAATAGACATGTAAGTAGAAATGTACATCAGTTGCCGACATTGTTTTTTTTATCATTATACATCACTAGATGTAAAGATTTAAATCGCACAGTGAGTAGGTATGAGTAGATTGTACCGCACGTAAGTACGCGATCGCTTCCGCTTTATCTTCTGTGCTCGAGGCTTGTTTGGTAAATGTAAATTTTTGCGATTGTCATGGTCCACACAATCTACAGCTTTTCTGACAGCGACAAGTCTGTAGCATTAATAAAGACAAATGTTTGAACACAAACGTTCTGTAATTTAATACAGCGTAAAGATATTTGGCACTGGTTCATTAGTATCAATCTTCATATATTATTAACATTTTTTATTCGTTTGATATGTTTGTGCTTCTAAAGTCATTGACTACAGAAAACATAAAAATGAACTGACTGTGACTTCTTTAAATGGACTTCGCACTTTATTCGTTGCCCGGGAATCAGTGTCCTGTGTGCCACCTATCACATTATTGGGTTAAGTAGCTTCGGCGCACCCTGTTCTAGTCTTTGATTACTTTATCATCGACTGAATTGCTATCGTGATCTTGTAAAAAAAAAAACTAGGATTCACAGTTATCTAAATACAGTATATATCAAATTAAATACTGCATCAAAAACATTAAGAAAATTATTATTTGTTTAACTTATCTCTGGTGTTTATTTTCTTTTCCCAGCGTCAAATAAGCCAATTTATGGTTAAAGTCCACAGCTTCTTGTATAATGCGATTTACAGAAACGTGCCCATAAGTTATAGTCATTTCTGTGTCATGGCTATTGTATTAAATATGACATATCAATGATTTTCCAGACTAAAACAATAGCGTCGCCTTGCCCATTTCACACGATTGCATGAGTGAGGACGTCGCAAATGTGATAACGCTAAAACGACCTTACTGTGTTTTTGCAAGAGCAATTAAAAATATGTTTAATTAAACTTATACCAAAGTAACATTATGAGTTTTGGCACCATCGAGAGAAAATATGGTCGCAGTTTTTTCGTAATTACTGCATTTCGCGAACGCTTTGAGTAAAATTAGTTGTACAAATTTGTTCACTTATAGCGCATAAGTTCATGAAGAAACAGTTTTATCATGTTTTCCTCGTTGCCACCAAATTTCACTAAACTAAATCGAGTACGAAAACTATAACTTTATCCAAAACCCTGCTATAACTTTTTAGGACGACTTATGAATGATTTTGAATAAATAAATAAAATTAATAATATAAATAAAATAAATTTTGCTAAATTGGGTAATTTGATGCAAAACTTAAATTTAACTAGACAGATGCTAGCTCCAATGCCTAAAAACAAAGAAAAGTAAAATCTTACAAGTTACATTATGTTATCCAAGACTACTTAATTCAGAATAAGAAGTTGTTTCACAATGTAGTGTCTTATCCACTAAAAAAAAGTTATTTTGATGGAATCAATCGTGAAGGGTGAATACAATTATGGACAGAAGCATAAAAAACGCACGTGACGATTCGAATATTTTTAACGTGATCTCTCAAAATGTTTCGCGTGGTCATCGCATCATTCCTGAACAGATGGTCCAATTTTACTAATTATTTTACTGTTGTAATAGTTATTGCCAGAAGATTCTTATGAAAAGAAAAACCGGGAAAATTGCACGGAAAATATGTCCATATAAACACTTAGTAGCTGTTGATGTCGAAGGATACGAAGTTCACCAAGTCAACTAGTAATAAATTAACATACATACATACATACATACATACATACATACATATCTTTACGCCAAGTCCCTTACGGGGTAAGCAGAGAGTATCAAGTGCCAGACCTCACGATCCTGACAAACCTGTCTGGCTTTCTTCACGTTCATTAGACTTTCCACACAAACACACCGGTTTTGGAGACTCTTGATATACCCCTTGGATAATATCCGAGTGATCTGATCGTGGAATGTCAACCTTGGTCTTCCCGAGTACCTACATCCATCCACATTGTATATCTGCTTTGTCAATCTTTCATCTGCCATTCTTTCAACATGATCGAAACAGCGAAGCACGCCCTTCGGATTTTAACACCAACACTTTCTTTCAATACCACTCTTTTTCGGATCTCACTGTTACGAATGCGGTCAGCGAGCGTAGCACCACAAATTTGCCATAGCGCTCTCATTTCGACCGCATTTATCCTACTTTTATGCCAAATTAAAATCATTCTAAAATAGGAAGCACATTAGCCAGCTACAAGATTAACACAACAGAAGATTTTCCAATAAAAAATCAGTTCAAAGGTCACGTTATCAATTTTGTTATGTACATCGCATCCAATCTCAGAGTAGCGATATAAAACAAGATTCGTTCTCTATTATCTACGATGGCCACTTATTCAATTCACGGCAAGGTACCTCTCGGCATGCGGGCACCAAATGATACGGGACCGATTGAATGAACAAACCACTTGACTACATCGACGCGTCCAATCAAAATTGATTTGTTAATCTTGTCATCGCTGTGATTATTCTTTTCAGTAACAAATAAACGGCAAATTAACTACGCTGGAAAATTTGGAACGCGAATGGAACTTGAATTAACAACATTCAATATAAAATTGGCTGACGCTTTTATCAACAGATCTATCGCATCATTTGCATTCTCTTCAAATTTTATTTCATTTTCTCGATGTAAAATTGGAAGCCAATCAGTTTGCTTCTACACATAACAACTATTGAAACCAAAATTAACAATATGATAAAAATTATAATCGGAATTCTCTCTGAGTTGAGTCAATGATAAAAGCCAAAAAGTTACTATAAAAAATGTGATAAAATATTTCATCAATCATAATAAATACTTTATTATGAAACAAGCATTTGGAGTAGAAAGATGTACTAAAGTTGGCCATGACCTCGTAACTTATTTAAAGGTTAGATAGACATAGTAAAACTTACTTAACAAAGGCTAACAATATGGCTAGCTATTTAACATGGTATTTAATATTAAGCCTGTGTTTAAATAGGTTTATTTTTGTTTATTTAAGGTTCTATTATTGAACTCACGTCAAGATACAAGATAAAAATACGAGACCGATGGAATTAACAAACCACTTGACTACTTCAACACAACGATTTAAAAATAAGCTGATATCTATAGCAAATACCCATAATTTAAGCGCTTGTTTTTGTCTATTTTTCGATATAAATTTGATCCAATTTTCTAATAAAAAAATGTTGCTCGGGATTGGATATGTGCCCGGTTGGCGATAGGCTTGCCACCTATCTCATTGTGGGACTTAGTATCTTCGGCTAGTCGTGGGTGCCCTGATTGTGCCTCTGCATACTTCTTCGGGGATATGGGTGTAAAGATACTGAATGATACAGCTATGCCATTAATTTTGGCGGTGATTGTTCAACTTTCCGGAATTAGAATGCAAATCGAACATAAACAATAAAAACTGAATGATTGAGAGTTATGTATGTTTATTTAGACAAATTTTAATTTTGAACTCATTCAAATTAATAAAGTGTACCCGTTATTTTTTAATAATGACCATGCTGTCAGCCGGCAAACTCGATATAGTCCACTGATGAGAAAGATAGTAGATAAAATATAATCTCATACAATTATGTGCATATTGTTTTTAAAAGATAATTTTACAGGATTTTAGTCTTTTAAACTTTCTTTAATTTCCAACCCTTCTGAAATAAATAAATTTTAAAGTGAATTAGTACAAGTGGTTACAGAATATCTTTTTTATGGTTGAATGGCAAAAGGCAATATGAGAAGTGGTAACCATAAGCCGACGCCCATTTCTCAATTTTTTTACTAACTAAATTCAAGTGGTAAACGCCGTCACACCTATTCTACCATACAGAAATGAACGATGGCAGACAAAACTTGGTTACTCAGTGGGATAATCTCAACCAGATCTTGGCAGGCTATGTGCTGCCCTAAAATCATGATATCGTTGATATAAATTTCAATGAGAATAAATAAAAAACATGAATCAGAGGAGACCAAGGTTTTTAGATGATCAGTTGGTTAAGTTTAGAAGTGCATTAAATTATACTGATTATCTTTAAAAATATCAGTTGAAATAACAAATCAAATTTTTCTCTTGTTCTTCGTTTCACGCATTGAGTTTGATCCCATAGGTAATTATGTTGCTCTCTTTGAGTTTTGATCAAAATAATCTATATTTATTTAAAATCTATCCCAATTTCATCGAATCACGGCTAAACGGATTGACCAATTTTTTTCTTCTTTTTTATTGTGTTGGTTATAGTCAGAAGAAGAATGAAAAGAAAAACAGTGAAAATGGAAAAAAAAACAATACTTTAATCTATACAAACTGCATATAAATATATCCAATTCCAATTTTTAATTTGAAATCGAAATTCAATAGTAATGAACAAAAGTACAGATTCACCTTAGCCGACCAACTTTTTAAACGTTACTTTAAAGCCTTTTTGCAAATGTAATTTAGACTATCACATTTCTCTGTTTCAATATTTAAGATATTTCATATTTCATTTCATATTTATTTGTTTGCAAAATGTGGGTACATAAAAGATGTTACAGTTTCGATATCTTGCCAAACACATTTGTCAACAGGTGATGTACAAATTTTAAATAAAGTTATACATGCACAATTTTACCAATTCTCGTTATTATTCATAACTAAACTAAAATCCAGTTGTGTAATACATTTTACGTTTTTATATACCTACATAAATATTTTCTCCACAATTGTTTCTACCGTATGACACTAACAAATTAAAAATTTAATAATGTTGCTAAGTCAAAAAAGAAAAAAATATGCTAATAATATCAGCGATAACGGTTACAATATCGTTGATATCGAGATAATTAAAAACATATTAAAATTAATATTTTGATGAGTTTTGTTTAACTAAAATTTGTTGCTTGCTTAAAGTAGTACAAAATTAAACAAAATTTATTTAAAGTTTCAATGTATAATCAAAACATATTACGCATATAACCTGCTTACTTTGGGATTACACAATTCTCATACAAATATTTTTATCACTTATTTTATGGTGAACTGAAATATTACCTGTTTTAAATTATGTTGACGTTTTGCCCTGCGCTGCAATCCTATCTTAAAGATAAAATTAGTTGCAAGCGAACCAACAGCTCTGCAGTAATTTGGATTCGCGTTTATGATGTTTACGCAACAAACTGCTGATTTAGAAATCATTTCTGTTTATGCGGAAACGTTATGATTTACATTAAATATTACTGTTCTAGGCGGAAGAATATCAATTCTATTTGTTGAAATCATAACATTTACAATTTGCAAGCCTATCTATATTTAAAACTGTTTTAGTTATTAGTTTTCTGTTTATACTTTGTATTTAATAATAAAACTTTTTAAAATGATGATTTTGTTCAACTAGAACGTTTCAACCAAACCGTCACTTGATTGTAACTAAAACTTTACAAAATAAAAAGTAACTCTACGCCCATATCCCCGAAAAGGTAGGCAGAGGCACAACCAAGGCATCCACGACTAGCTGAAGACACTAAATGCCACAATGTGATAGGTAGCAAGCCTATCGGCAACCGGGCACATACCCGATCCCGAGCAACGTTATTGTTATTATTTATTTTTCTTGCTCGACCCGGGATTCGAACCCGGGACCTTATGCAGTTAAGTCCAACAACTGAACCGCTAAACCACATCATATTTTGAGAATATGCCAGCTTTCCGTGACTTTGGGGATAAACGTCAGTAACTTCACACAACACGCCTAGTCAACAAAGTAACAACTTAGTATGAGCAAAATTTGATAAGACTATATGTAACGTGCTCGCAGAGTGGTCTCTCTACTCACTCTCTACAACACCGAATTTATGTTTTAAAAGTTTTAAGTGTTCGCTTCGTGTGTTGGGATTAGTTATTTTTTCCGTTAAGAGTTATTTATATAAACAAATAATTGAACATAAACCATATAAAACAAAAAAAAAACTTAGAAAAACAAGCTAAATGACTTCCTTCGGCTGTTTTAACAAACTTGACGAAACAACCTGACAAACCCCATTTCAATAATAACGTTTCACACATGCAAATGTGAGCAGGGAACTTGTTTCAACGTGGATCCTTTGCTATTGAGCACAACAACGACTAGTAGCCTCCGAGGATGGTCCGTTATGGCGATAGTGGGTTAATTAATGAATAATGGATGCATTGCAATATTTCACTAGTTTCTCTAACAACTTGTATACAACGATACGCTGCGGAAATTATAGTTTAGACCAATGTGACTTACAGTTCAAGAGTCGCAGTTGCAAGCCCTGGAGGAGTATCTGTTACAAATGCATTTAATAAATCCGCATTAAACTGTCAGGTGGCAGTATTGACAACTTTTACATTTATAGCAATTGATTCAAGAATGTTTATAACCAGATCTTGAAGAAAATCCGGTTATACAGCGTAAATGTTTCTCAGATTTCCCGCTATTAAATCGTATGTGTAAAAAGTTTAATGCGTTTTTAATTAATTGGCACCACTGATTGATGGATCTTGGCGATTGAGAGCTCTATTCCAATCACACACAAGTCGAATATGATGAGTGTGGTGTCAAGAAAATTAATTTGCGCCATATTTACTGATCAACTTAAATCACTAGCGTTAGAGTAATCGCCTCAGCAAGGCTCGGAGACTTGCGACACCTTTCGCTGCAACTGCACTAATATGGGGTCGGGCAGCTGTCTTTTTTTAACGATGCCATAAAAGAGTTCCAGTTCACCTGCGCTGACCATGTTAGCTTTGTAAAATCGCATTTCTGCGATCTTTGCAATGGACATCTCGAAATTGTAGCAAATAAAACCTGTTAGACACAGGTTCCAGTAGTTCATTGACCATTCTTTATTCTGTCCTGTCTAAAATTACCTGTACAATTTGTGAAGTGTATTTATATTATAATAAATTTCTATTAATTTAGATTTGTTTTAAATATGTAACTAAAATAAGACAACTACACTTACATTTACGTCCAAGTATCTTAGGCGTAAGTTGAAAGTAGCGAAAATGCTTAAAAATACACCAATAAAAATAATAAAACATGATTTATAAAGAAAAGCTTTATATAGTATAATAACGAAATCACAAAAAGAGTCACATATTTTTTTATTTTCCGAAACTAGTAAAAACAATCAAAAGTATAAAGCCACAAACATCTCCAATCCTTCCTTAAGATAACTCAGAAAACTATACAAAATTAAAAGTAATCGAACAAAATTCACAATTTGTGGACACACAGGAACAGAAAAGGTGTAATTGAAAAGGCAATCTGTTAGCTCGAGTTGTATTTCATAAAACGTTTACTTAACGTATAAGTTTCTCGCCTCTCAACTCTCAGTCATTAATCATCGAGTAAAATTAACGTTCCTCCAATCAATCAGACTATAATAAATAAACTACATAAAATGTATGAAAATATTTGCTCACATCTGTCTCCTGAACATGGTTCCACCGATTTTGACACTTCTTTATGTCTGACTCAATATTTTTTTACTGTGCACAAAACAGTCATAACACAAGTTATTATTGAAAAAATATATTGAATGTGAGTTTATCTATAAATAAATTTTTAAAAGAAAAGAATTAAAGAATATTCGGTATCTAATGTAAGGAAAAAGGGTCTACATGATTGTGTGCCCCAACAGGATACGCAGAATTACAAAAAACGCATCCACCACTAGCCTATGACACTAAGTCCCATAGTATTACACTATCAGGTGGCAAGCTTTTCGCCAACTGGACATATATTCAATCCATCGAATGAAATTTTTTTTATTGCCCCACACGGGGACAATGCAGAGCATTATTATAGTAAAGAGAAATCAAATGTACGTATAACTAATATCTTACTCTCATATTTTTTATAGCTATGAAAAATAAAAAACTTCAGAAGAATCAAAAAAGTTTAATTGACCAACTTCGAGGCTAGGGTTCCCAACATTCCCAACAGCAGCAGGTATTTATGATTGAATTTGTTCCAGTATCTATTCCAGTACATTTATTTCAACCATAAATTAGAACAATATGCACAAGCAAGTTTGCAGTGATTTTAATTAACCGACTTTAAAAAAGGAGGCGGCTATATGTTCGACTTATGTATATTATTTATGCGTGCTAATCGATTTCTACGGAATTTCTGAAGAGATTTCAATTTTTTTTTTAAATTTGAAGGAGCTCACTTCCAATTTGGCCCTATTGCCACGAAGTGTAGATCTGATAAAAGGATTCTAGGGAGTATCGTGTAAAACCCTAATTTTTGGGTCTGATAACTTACTCTTAAATTGAAGTTGGTTTTTTGCAATTTACTGCGATTAAATTAATTGTTGACTAAAAACCGAATTGTGTTGTTGGATTTGATATATCATGATTTCATTGTAGTTGGCGCTAGTGATATTTCGTCTGTCTTCTCCTTAAATAGCAGTTATAACAAAAATCACGTGCTATTATAGTTTACATCGACACTTATCGATACTTGATGAACTGTCTCTTTCGTTGCGTGCGTTTATAAAATCACGCGATTCACGCATTAGCTTTATTTATTTATTACATAATGAATACTTCAAATATTTGTGCAACCCAAAACAAATATTTGAAGTCTGTTTACATTAACCAACATTACACGCTCTGCGTTGCAGCTCAAACCATTGTAGCATCACAATGCCCAACGATTTTCAGTCGTAGGTTTCACTTGACATAAAATGCCAACATGGTTGGCTTATCTTTTTTTAAATACGTACAACAAATAAGCCTAACTTATTGACAAGAAGATATACATGTTGCATTTAAACACCTAAAAAATTAATAGTTCATTGGCAACCTGAAACTAAAACGTTATCAAAACTGCACTGGTTAGTTTACTGGCTAAATTTATTACCCAGCTCATCTGCAAATAGAAACATGGGAGAAACGTGAGTCATTTTCACTTCTAGGTGACATTTTGTTACAATATGCAATAGTTCAAGCTTTAATGTTAAAGGTTAGCTCTCATGAAGGCAAGAGATGATAGGAGCCTATAGAAACTGAAGATGTTAGAGATTTCCCCCGTGTTGGTCCGGGCTCATTTTCCCCGTGTTGGTCCGGGCTCCTCCTCCGTTTTGGTCCGGGCTCCTCCCCGTGTTGGTCCGAGCTCCTTTGGAGAATAGACCATCTGCTTTTCTGCCAAGCAGCTCGTAAAAGGCGAGCAAAGCCTTACCACTACTAGCACCGTGACATCTGACTAGGTGGTATAGTTTCGCAGCGATTCACCCGGATTGGTACCGCCTTAACTATTCCTGCCGCCATAATGTCTGACGTGTTCCGGTTTGGAGGGTAAGGTAACCGGTAAACTTACTTTTGCTCGAGGCCTAACATCCCGGCCTCAGGTGGGCAACACAATTACCACCTTTGGTGTCTCTAGGCGGCGAGAATTTCTTACCATCAGAAAATCTGTCTGCTTGTTTGCCTTCCAATATCATAAAAAAAGGTGCGTCACTTTCCCGAGGCCGAAATGGAAGGCTTGTTGTGCAAGTTACCCTCCAGACCTGGACATGACAATCATTATGGCGGTATGAATAGGTAAGGCGATGGATCCCTACTCGGGCAACTTCTTGCACAGTACTCTACCACCAGTCGCCTTTTTGATGATGACCAATGACGCAGGTGGTCTATTCTACTCAGTGGAGACGGACCAATACGAGGAGCTTTATTTATAATACAACGGAATATGAAGATACCGAACACTGCAGCCATTGTAAGGCAGCCGCACCAATCCACGTGAGGCATTGCAGAAATAGCATCCAGATCGTTATAAAAAAGCTATCCTGCGACTCGGGTCACGGTTATTTTAAGATTTTACATTTGTAAACTATAATCTATGCAAATAGGATGAGTGTGGGAGTAAATACTGCTACTGTTTAAAAACTTGCTTCCACTATCTAGCTCAAGCGAGAATATGAATTGCTAATGCGACACTACATTCTGACTTTGAAGCTGTCTGTAGATATGATACGAATGTTTCGTTCTAACATCTTGACTATTTTAAAGTCTGTTACTAGTTGAACAGTCTAACGGCCAATTTTAATAACCTATCTAAGATATGAAATAAGACATACTTTGTAATAAAACTCTAATCGGCCCACCTCTAACTGTAGATAGCTTATTAAAATCGGTCGTATAAATAATAAAAAAGAAATTATAATATCCACTTAACGAGCTCTTTGCTATATCTTACGAATACCGATTTAGCAAACAATATAATTATCTACTTATTTATATATTGATTATATTATGGACAGACATCGTACAGTCTAATTCTGTAGTCTTATTCTGACTTAACTTGTTATAACACTAATCTAATCCAATTGTAATAACTTGTTAAAACCTATTGATGATCATAAACTGCATTTTTTTTAATTATAGATTTTAAAAAAATGCATCCTTTGTGTAGTATTTATGTTTTTTATACGTATTCATTTTCAAGTTATTAGCTAAGTAAGAGTAACCATACGTGAATTTTGAAGAAAGAATAAATTTAGCCCTTGACAGGATTGAACCTGTACCCTTTCTTCTCAAGTCGATGAATGTTCTAACCATTTGAGCGACTGATGTTCGAGTCTTATGGCGAAATTTTAATTCCTTTTTTAGCGTTAACTCGGGTACGGTGGCTGGCACGTAATCTGTATGATAACAAAGAGCATTCAATTGTATTATTTGTTTTAGTTCTACTAGACACGGAGTACTACTAGTTTGTGCTACAACTATCTACCTACCATCGATCTAGCGCGATTAAGCGCGTTATTTCATACGCAATTAATGTACTTTTGTAGGCACTTATCAACAAGCATTTGATAAAATTCCGATATTTGCTAAGATCTAAAGTACTCATTACAAAATCTAAAAACAAAACTACTTTTTAACGTGGAATGTCAAAAAACAACAATACCAGTTTCGTTAGTGGATTCCTGGTATTTTTTTCTTTTTAAACCAAATCTTTTCAACAATCGAATTCCATTGAACCCCAATGAAAAAAGGATCTAACACTTAAAATCAAACAACAATCAAAGCTAGGAATGTTTACACTAGTTTTAATGAGTTCTAAACATTAACCCTGTAATTATAAACCTGCTTAAGATGGTCGGATTTAATGTGCTGTGGTTTGTGTTCAAAAAATCTTCATCTTTCTTGATGTTTAATGAGTTTAACATTCCTAGGTCAGCAGTGAAGCGGGTCATAACTTGGAGTACAGGGATAAGGTTATGATGGCATCGTAAAATCGTGCCACCTAAGTGACGGGCATTTAAATGTCGTGACATTTAAGTATATCTAGTTCACGACTCCACTTAGTTCAAGATTGATTTCACCGTTTAAAAGCTCTTTTAAAATGACTCCCTTGAACTCATTTTACTAGATTTTGTATTCGTCTCATATTTTTTTTGTAATTTCCCATTATTCCTTCCTTACCCTTCAATTTTTCAATTTCTCTTGAAACAGACATTACACTTTTTCATGTACATGTTCATTAAAAATATTATATTTAACAAGATTTTTTAAATAAAGTTCATTGAAAACTTAAAAGTCTCTTACAATTTAAATGGTTTATTTATCGAAGTTTGGCATATCAGAAAACAATTATTGAAACATCAAATATTTGTTTAACTTACTCTTAAGTAATATCCATACAAAATCAAATAAACTAACATACCTTTACATACTGATGAACAATTCTATCATTACATCCTACATTACAATAAATGAGGCAAAACTACATATTGTTTTAAACATCATCCAGACGCCCCGATCACGCCTTCTACAAGGTCAACTTGGTGGAGACTTTGAAACAAATCAAAATTTTTATTAAATCTACGTTCCACACAAATACAAACCAATGTTTACAAGCAGTGCTTTAATCCGTGTCAAATTCCTATTACAATTAACAAAATGAAATTTAACAAAAAAACCTCCATTTGATATAAAAATGAAAAGAATTAAAAGCCTCACAAAATGTTGCTACTATAAAACAATTTAAATTCTATTTAAATGTAGCTCCATGTACGGCAATCGGTTTTTCCTTTTACGAGGCATCTTCGTCAGGCCGCATTCCAACAACCCTCCACCAATTAAATATCGACATACTGAAACTATTTTTTATCCCGACCCAACCGTTATTCGATGTTTTTAAATTTTTACCAATCATCAAAAACCCGTTCCTACAACCATATTAGGCATGACATGTTCCGATTTTCTAGCCTCAACGCACATTTTCACTTTTTTTCTGCCCTTCGCACTCGTATGACATATTGGTGTCAATGCAACAATAAAATTTTACGTGCATTTATTCATAAGAGCTTCAGATCGAGTAGACTGAGCCGTTTACATTGTCGCCGAGAACGTCCATTTACCGATAACCGACCTCTTAACCAATATTTGCAAAACATTAAATCTTTGGTCACAACTCACTGCCAATGAAGCCTAAACTTTTTATTCGAGCGAATACAAATTAATTGGGTACGATTTACTGGAAATTAGCGAAACGACGAATTACTTGAAATAGTACAGTCCTAAAAGAGAATAAATTACAAGGTTGGATAGAGATTACAATACCCGTTTGAATGCATTCAGAAAGTGAAACTAAATTGGTAACTAATTAGACTGATCAGTAAGACACGAATAGGTCACTGGAACCGGTTCATTTTGATTTCTCGATAGTCTTTTTGAAGGCACGACAAGAATAATTAAAGCTTACGAGCCTTCGGTAGACAAGGCGTATTGTTTAGCATTTAATGACCTGAAAACACACTTATCAAATTATATACACAACATAGCATTGTGAATGGAAGACACATGCGTGATGAATGAATAAAAGATATATACATTTTAAATAACAATAATAACGAAAGTATCAAATAATAAAAAAACATGTGTAGCTTTTAGGTTTAAACTTTATAATATAGTATTTGTATAATGTTTTTCAAACTATGACAGAACTTTCTGAATAATTGAGTCCTAAACGAGGATTAGTTTATGTTTTAAGTTTTAATAAGAATCAACACGTATAATTTTAAAAAGAAAATTTGAAAATAAATAGCGGTAGTTATTCCATTATTGATTGAATTTTTGTTGTATAGAACTTGGGGTAACTAAATCGCGAAATGCAAAGAATTATGATAAAAAGATATACTACATTATCCTTTATTTCGGTACAACGGGTGAATCAGTAATTTGAGAAATTTAATGCAATCATTTTTCAAGTTGATCAAATATACACCGTCACTATCAAGATAAATGTTAGACTAATTTTATATTAGATCACAACACTTACTTGTGTTTACAAACCAAGGTTACGAAAACTGGAGACCTACATACAAGTGTAATGTAAACGATTCATGGGAACTAATAATAAACAGTAACAATGAGTGTTGCTTTTGATGTGTGCGAGCACGTCATAGCTCTGCCCGCCACTCGTAAAACTAATTTCGGTACGAGTAATTGTACAGCCGGCTGCAATCGCGTATTAAGCAACAACAGGAAATAAATGGACCAAAATATCACACGCAAGCGTATAAAAAAGTCTTCAAAAGGTAGAAAAAGTTAATGCTCCAAAGATTGTACTCGACTGATTTGAACTGATCCTATTTTAAGACATGCTGCAGAAGCAGCCAAAACATTGCCTGCTCTCATAAATACTGTATATAAAAAAAAGAATTACTGTCGTTCTTTGCACTTGAAAATATTTTGTCCAGATACACAACAGGATTAAGTTATTAAGAGTCCGCTATTTGATTAATTTAACTAACCTATCGAAATACAACCGTATTCTCTGGATTTAAGTTTCAATCTGAAATCCTACGGCTCTTCGGCATTTATACTGTCCTGGCTGAAGGCCAACAAGCAATTGAATGAATGACGATTCGACAAGACCAAAAAACCAGGGGTAGACGGTCACGTTCGGTCTATTTTGAGGAGGTTAAATTCTTAAGTGTACCCTGAGTCAGAAGCGATTTGCACTTGAGATGGAAGCCCATTGAGCAAGAGGAAATGCGTATCTGGTTTTGATAATGGTGATTCTTGCAGAACTCTGAAGCGCTAATCATCTTCGTATATTTGTTAGCGTAATACTGATAAATATACATTCACTATGTGAGAATTATATAATATAAAACGTAAGTCAATACTGAAAAGAGTCATGTATAACTATAGTGTGTCTTAGATTAGAATAAACATAGTCAATAGTAGTTTTTATGAATATGAAAAGACACTAATGGAGAAAAGTAAAATTAGATAGCACAACTCCATACTTGCTACTTAAGATATTTTATCTATTGTATCTTGCATACTGATGTATTACTACCCTTGAGGCTAGGATTTTACGCCTCATTGGCAAGTTCACCGGTTGCCTTATCCTCCGGCCGTACCGACCTACAAACCGACACGCTTGAGTTGTCACTGAACTCCACTCTAGTGATCTTGAATCTTGATCGTCTTTTTTCTTTGCCAACCTTATAACTATGCTCTGGTCTACTTTAGAAGATACTTAACATATAATACAATAATTTGTAAAAATAGTGTACACACGAAAGATAGTGCATGTGTTAAGTAGTACTAATAACTTATATTTTTAGAGAAAATTTAATTTTGACTAGCGACTGAAATCATGAGCATCAAACATCGCAAAATCCCTTAAGCTCTGAAAATTAGTTAGTGTTGATAAAAACGGGAATGGAAAGGAAATTCCTATTTGCGAGTAGGTTAGATGTGGGGAATCAAGCATTTTTCATTCGACACGAGTTACAATATCTAGCTTTATTTCTATGATATCACAAGCATAATCACAAAAAATATTATTGAACCCTTTTTTGAAAATAAATTGAATTAATATTTATGTAAATTACCATTTACATAAATGCAAAGGAGGTCATCAAACGATAGATTAAGCGATTGTTAATAAAGCCAACGATGAATGTAACGAAAAGTTGGAGAGTATGTCAGACGTGACAAGGGAACAAAGTGCTTATTGTAATAACTGCGCGTGCGTGAGCAAGTCCTGTGCAATTTATAATCTATTGAAGTTCAGAACTTGGGAAACGAAGAAAATAGGTATGTTGAATACTTCTTCTTGAAGCAGAAATGAAGTTAAGTAAGTGGTAAAAAGATAGTGCATGTAAAAGAAAAATCTGCTTAGAAAAAGAAAACAGCCATTGCGATCATCTGATATAACAGAGGTCGCTGTCCAAAGAAGTTACTAACAGCAACAGTATGCCAACTTTTAATAAGTTTCATTCTTTTCACATTTTATACATCGTGACAGCCAATCGATACTAGGAAAATATTCAAGAAAGTATTTAACGCCAAAACCTTTTTAATTTTTAGTTAAAAAATATCCAAATAATAAAAAAATAATAACATTTTTTTTAGTTTATGCCCAGTTTGGGCTGCAACTAAATGTGTATCAGAATCAACGTACAGATTTAACGTAGCATTTTAACCAACCACTTTCGTTAAATACATCAACTTTTCAGTAACAATTTCACACCCATTTGTAAGTAATTCAAAAGACAAGCCACGGTTGTTCCAATAAGGAGGTTAGTTAAACTTACAAATGAGAGTAATGAATGTTAGCTCATAAAATATCTGTTATGCAACTTTGACTAATATTGACGCAAATTGTTATTAGACATAAGTAGGGTCTGGTGTTCGAATTTAGGATGAGTAATCAACTACAACGTATTATGAATATGATCTCATCGCGTCTTATAATGCATCTATTATTGTTGAATTGCAATAATTCTAGATAATTCTACTACTAAAGTAGAGCAATGGTTTAAATGATAGCGCACGTAATAGTTATTAATATTTTTGGTGATACGTTTGTTAACCTTTTTAATTTAAACTATCTATGCATTGTTTAAGTTTCTAAACGAGGGGTATATTAAAGAGCAAGAAAAACTGATTATACAATATCCCTGACATGCAGTGTTTTTTTTTATGGAGTTGAATAAAATCGTTTTTAATAAAAATGTATGGAAAAAGAACGTGAGAAGTATCGAAGGAGCGATTGACATCACGTAAAGAGTTGTAGCTTTATGATTATGATGACAGCAATAGGTAGGGCGAAGATCTGAATTCGGGCAAAACTCATTCATCTACACTTCTCCAAGTGTTGGTCAAAAATAAGCAAGCATTAAACGAGTTGTTTCGTATGAAAGCAGCTGACTACTGCTGACTAGGTCTTTGAAAGAGGTTGGCACCAACATGGAAAAACAGAGCTATGGAAACCCATTAGCAAAAACAAACGATGATAACGTAGATACGTCCATTAGGCTAAAATTCGTTCATCAATATGTATACGTAATATGAAAACGGAATTAGATACGACGATTGATAAGTGCGACCTTGGGTGGAATCAACAAACAGTGGAACGATAACACACGATCCCACGCTCCGACCTTGAAATTTTATTGAAATCACAATTTGTTTAATTAATAGTTACAAATGAATCTAAACTGAAATTAGTATGATTTCGCAAAGCATTTTCTAAACTTATTGGTGTTGCACACTTTTACACTACAGAATTCATGTATTGTGGTCCGGCGTCGGACTTTACTTCTTGATCCCTGAGTTGGGACAACAAAAAATAAAGATGTGTATTTTAAATCTATCTATATATATAAAAATCAATTGTTGTTCGTTAGTCTTGCTAAAACTCGAGAACAGCTGGATCGATTTATCTAATTTTGGTTTCGAATTATTTATGGAAGTCCAGGGAAGGTTTAAAAGGTGAGAAACTAGGAAAACCAACATATTAAGTTTTCCTATACAAACTGAATGGGTGGAACAAACTTCGCCGGGACAGCTAGTTTTCTAATAAAAATAACGTTGCCCGGGATTGGATATGTGCCCGGTTGAAGATAGGCTTGCTACCTATCACATTGTGGGACTTAGTGTCTTCGGCTAGTCGTGGGTGCCCTGGTTGTGCATCTGTCTACCTCTGCGGGGATACAGGCGTAAATATACTAACTTACCTACTTTGAATTATTTCAAAAGAATGCAATGGAATTCCACCAAGTGTCACCTATGACAAGCCTTTATGGGAACATAAATACATTTTATGGGTGATGATACATACCCTTTTGAGTAACATAGGCCAACCGCCTACCTGCTTTGCGAGCATGATCACAAACATGATGAACTCTTTGTTATCATTTATGTTAATGATAACAAACAGTAATATGAGTATATCGATACTAAAATCTGTCACATTTCATAACTTGAAAGGTGACAGATTTTAGTATCGATATACTCTCGCCGACATTTTTTTTTATATACTCTCGCCGACAAATTAGTTAGATTCGGCAGATTTGCACATTTAGCCTAGCACGTGTTCCCCGTGTTGGTCCGGGCTCCTACACAGAATAGACCATCTGCCTTTTTTGCCAGGCAGCTCGTAAAAGGCGAGCATAGGCTAGTGATGATATCACTAACACCGTGACTTCTGACTAGGTGGTAGAGTTTCGCAGCGACTCGCCCGGATTGGTACCACCGCCTTACCTATTCCTGCCGCCTTAACGTCATGACGTGTTCCAGTTCGGAGGGTAAGGTAGCCGGTAAACTTACTTTTGCTCGAGGCCTAACATACTGACCTCATGGTGGCAGCGCACCATTACCATCTTTGGTGTCTCTGGGCAGCGTTAATTTCTTACCATCAGAAAATCCGTCTGCTTGTTTGCCTTCCTATAACATAAAAAAAACCTCGGCCTTAAGGCAGCGACGCACCTACAACATTTATAGTGTCTATAGACCACGCTTATCTCCTACCATCAGGAGAGCCGTGTGCTTGTTCGCAATTTAATATCGCACACAAAACATTTGATAATGTTTGTCAAAAATAATTGAACATGACCAATCTATATTATAGTATACGTGAAAAATCTGTATAGATCTTTTTCAAATTCAAATTCTGATTGGTAGGTTATTTCTTTGCACTTTGATGGTTTTCGTGTTTTCTAATTCTGAACTAATAAAAGAAAACAAATAGGTATACAACAACAAAAAAGGCGAGTGTAAGGAAAAGGGTAACAGCATCGAAAAGCAACACATCACTACAACAAAATCTTGAGTTCTGACTGCTCATTAAAAACACTGCACGTTGCTGATGAATTGGTGATTATTACAGTAGGTATGCAAATCAAACTTTTAATGAAGTGTTTTTACTTCTACCACACTGATTTTGTGTTGCGTAATTCGTGAAAATATACACATTGAATGAACATACGCCGCAAGCCAGGCGTAATTAAGGTGAAGGGCTACAATATTTTAAATAAGAAACACATTTACAACATCAATTTTTATTAATTAGTAATCTAGATATATACTAATATACCTAACTATTATCTATAGATCGCAGTTTTAATCTAGATTCTGATGAAACCGTTCGAAAGTAGAGGCATATTAACCTAAACTTTTGAAAGACACTTAATGTTTTGAAAAAACTTTTTTATGTTAGACAATTTGAA
The DNA here is from genome assembly GCA_002245475.1 of Calephelis virginiensis. NCBI lineage: Eukaryota > Metazoa > Arthropoda > Insecta > Lepidoptera > Riodinidae > Calephelis > Calephelis virginiensis. The sequence continues at coordinate 365,183 of NJDC01001027.1, forward strand.
GTTTTGAATTTTAATGATAGAAGCATTTTTTTGTTTGGGTGATGAAAATAACAAATACGAGTGAATTATCCCCTGACGTAGGTATGTCTCGAATCTTGATTAAAAAATTGAGTAAGTGGAATTTAAAGTACCTACATCTGTAAATAACCGAAAGTCGAGCAATTCTAAGAGGTCACAAAAATAATTAGATTTATCTGTTTATAAATTAAAAAAAAATCATTACATTCCGTATCCATCCGCAGATCACGTTGGTTGGATCAGACAGATTTCGCAATTTCGTTGACCGTATTATCGTACAATAAATTATTAAATTTCATTATTTTTTCATGTTCAGCAGAACATTAGAAAATTTAAGAATTCAACAGGTATCATAGTATCTATTCATAGTTAAGACTCCATCTTTCGGGTCCGCTAGAACTTTATAAATTTGTACTTTTAGTTCAAATGCAGAAATCAATTATGAAGTATTCTTACTTCAATAAAAGAGTTCACTGTAAGGCAGGATTGAGGATAAGTTTTACAAAAACAATGACTACAAAACACAGTATACTAGGTATAACGATAACACTGTTTCCTGTTGAATGTTAGAAAATGTCATAATAATTAATCATTTGTAAATAAGTACCCAAGACATTGTTTTACAAAGCCAATTCCTTTTCACTTTTTTTACATTCAAAAAAGGCCGATGACATGTTGATTCATAGATAACGTACCTACCTAATTGTGTAATGTTCCAAACTAAAGAGGGTCAGGTTTAATCTCCAAAAACAATTATAAGGAAAATAGCTACAGTTGTTCCTATATCTGTGCTTATTTGAAATACATATTTTTATAAACATAGGATATTTTTAATAGCGTGCGTAAGTATATAACCAAAGCCTTATAGATTCAAAACAACAAAACAAAGTTACGTAAAGGACGGGGATAGATATCGTAACTATAAAAAAAGAAGTGACACGTTATACCTATTAGGACTCGACGTCACTAGAGATACCGAATTAATAAAAAAAATTAACAGATAACAGCTGAGCTGAGAGATAGATGCAAAAGATCGCGCAGTAAGAAAGGGTAAATACCTAGTAACCCCAAGTCTAGCTATTATTAAGACAAGGACTAAAGATAAGATAACATTCACTAATAGTGGGAATCTAGTGTTTAGATGAATTCTGCGCAAATATGGACGGACTAGGGTGACTGACTTTATAATTCGTACCTATAGAAATTAATGCTTATTTTAAAACAGAACTAACCGGTTCTATATACGATTAAACGTTTTTAGATTGGTGTAATAATTTATAACAAATTTTGGGCGTAAATAATATTTTAATAATTTAAAGCGCAGTAAAATTGCAAAAAACCGGGTCAATTTTATGGTCATATCATTTAAGTACACAAAAAACGAGCAAAATTCAATATTACTAAAAACTTTTTATCAGAACGTGATCAAAGTTGTATGGGAAAATCATAGTCTCCATTCCAAAGAAATAAACTTTAAAATCGGCTTGATAAATGGATAACTTCTCCTTTTTGGCGACGATTGAAAACAAATTTTGGGATAAGTACCTAGGTAGGTACTGTTTGGTTGTTAAGAGCCGGTAAGGCGCCGTGGTTATAGTTGACAATAACAAATTCTACAAATGTTGAATTGGTTTACTACCTGCAGAAAAGGGCCACATTGAAAAATACAATGAGGATACAAAAACAGTACAAGAGTACACGGAGATAGAGATAAATTAAATATATATGCAGCTAATGATAGCTTAAGTAATATTTTCTTATACCAAACTGAAATTCAGCAAAAAAATAATTGAAAGGCTATCTCTATATGCTGTCACAATACGATTTTCCTTAGATCACAGAATAGAGTTGCATTAAGTGACACTTAATAAAAAAAAGTTAAATTAAGAAACTTCCATTTGTTAAAATTTAACATCAAATATTTATATCAACTCAATTAAAACACTTTTAGACAAGATGTGAAACTAAATGCGTAAAAATTTTTGAAGTAAAAAAAATAGAACTGCAGTCGGCTGGCAATTTCACGAATGCTCGGGTATTCCAAAACTGCGCTCACCTTAGCAGCTTCAACGTTGGCGCTCATCCAATCACAAATTCTGACGCTGTCGCCGAAAATCGCATACGAACGTCAGAATATGTCCAGTTTATACTGAAAACACAGTACTCAATCAAAACACAAAACAAGCACAATATCGTTCAAGTTTCAGATAAACAAACACAACGGCTATTGCCGATATCGGTCTTTCACACACGTCACTCCGTCACAGGTGTTCAAGCTTCGTAAATAGAGTGGCTTATGCCGGTCACACGTGCGTCGCCAACAGTAAACCGCGAATAACAGACGATAACGCGAGCGAGCACGTAACGCGTGCCCCCTCTACCACGACCACTGCACGCCCGTGGCACTGCGAGACTGACGGATGGCCGAACTCATAGCGCCGACGCACTGGCGCATCTTCTCAACCCTCATTTCCATCCCCGCACATGTACACATCCAGAGCCATACTAAAATTCCGACAAAAACTCGGCCTGGCGTTCCTACGGACCACCGAACGTTTTAGCCGTGGAATCTGACTACTTTTTCACTTAACCAAGAAATTATTCACGCCTTTTACGGTGCTAAATTAACGTACAAGCGTAAATAGTAATCGTCTCGCGTCTTGGATTCTCGTGAGAATGCTGATACGAGAAAAGAAAATAATCGTCAAACAATTATAGCCTCAGTAAGTTTAAGTATAGAGGTGACATACATTAAACGTTTTAGAATACATAAATAAGCAAAGGCCTTTTATGAGTGAAAGGCTATTCACTGAAGGTTGGTGATCCTTAATAATCTTAAGCCCTAATAACCTAAATTTAACTGTCGCAAATGTCAAACGAGGGCTTTTGTGAAGAAACTTAGGAATTGATAATAATTTGAAGAGGAGGATTGTCTGCCTTTTATTCAATTTGTTGAGAAATGCGTTGGTTATTTCACAATGGATTTAGTTTGTATTGTGCAGATGTCTTATGATCTCCGTTATTTGCATTGAACCTAGTTTATCCATTTAAGTGAGAAAGTGTGCCACATCCTGAAGGCAGGCTAATGGGCGGATGACGGGCGGCCCGCTAGGCGTTAGGATCACGTAGGAACAACGGTACCGTACTGTCTGTCGCGATATGCACTCTGCTCATTTAAATAATCGTCGCACCAAGGTTTCGAGGTCGATTGAGGGGTTACGGAGAGTCACTCTTACCACCACAATTATTTTACAAACTATTTAGAAGTGAATAGAATATTACAAGAATTATGGCTATTTATATACTCTTATTACATTTGCAATTACATGACATTGGGTTCATAAATTCAAACCAGTTTGTAAACATACGTACAGAATAACATACATATGGAATAACATAATTAAATAACGTTTGTACGTATTGCTACCGAAACAGTATAAAGGTTTATTGATATACAATCCTTACTATTTTTAACGGATTTAACAAAATCGGACATAAATTAATCAAATTTAGTCAATGAGTCGTCATAAAAAGTCAGTCAGTTTGGTAAAGTATGGCCTCTTTGTTTATTTAAACTTTATGGTACACAAATAAAAAAAATAAGTACAAAAAAACTTAATGCTAAATGCATCTCTCCCAGTCAACCCTTAAGCTAACAGAGATCAAATGTGTAGGTACCAAATATACTCGTACAAAAACAGGAAATAAAACAAATAAATTTGAACTTAATTGTAATTATGTACTTCATACTGGCATACTTACACGATACACATACATTAGATAGGCCATGATGATGAAACCGGTAGGCTATTTACAAAATAATAAGTTATAAGTGATACGTAAAACAGTACAAGTGTTTTTCATTTAAAGTTATGAAATAAGATAAGCTTACTCAAGCTCGTTTAGAAAATTTTGAGACCAACGATTGGGGAATACACAATACACCAATTTCTTCATTTTAATTCAACTCTTGCGCAATTTAACTGTCAAAAATTATACAAAATGCTACAAAAACTGACTAATTTTACTCAACGTATAAACGGATTTCAACAATAACGAAAAAACTGCGCCCATCTTTTCTCTAGATGGAACCTTTCTTATAAATTAAATAAACAGATGTTGCTACCCTACAAATACTTGGAGCAAGGTCAACTTCATCCTAGTTTTAAAAGTTTTCCACTCTCCCACGAAAACCGCTAGAGACATCCAGATAAAAAATACCCAATTTTTGTTTTTTAATTTCAAAATTGAGAATAGCATCCTTACATACTAAAACATTTACTACATTTTCCTATAGGTAATAAACACAGCTCTTATGAAGACCATGCGATGTAGAACTTAGGAATCTGGCAATACATAACACGACCTAAAAATACAGAACAGAAGTCGAAATAGTGCAGAAACTTAATCTCAGCAAAAAAGTCTCTTTTTAACTCCTCAAGTAAACGAGGGTTATTATAAGCATGACGTGTTTATGTGTGTTTGTGTATGCGTGTATGTGCGTGTTTTTGACATCATAACGGATGGACCGATTTCGAAGCGGAATTTCATGTTTAACAGCTAACCTGATCGAGATGGTTTTCAACTACATTACATATGGATTTTGTCAGGGGTTAATTGAAAAGTTTTAATTTTAGGATTATTTATATGTCAGCTGAACGCACAGAAGCACACGTCTCTTGTGAAAGTAAGAGACCAGTCTTCTTGTTCGCTTTGTGATGCACAGTACTCTAGCGCCAATGGTCTTATTAGTAATGACCTATATAACCTATGCTCGCCGCATACGACAGAGAACTGACAGAAAGGCACCTGGTCTATTTTACTTAGAGGACTCGGGCCAGCACGGTGAAGATACACAACATACGTAGTTTAGCGTAGAATGATTCGAGCCTGAAGAGCCTGGGCAAAGCCTAGCCATTGAGTCTATTATCATATTAAAAATAGTATGAATATATTTCGATAATCTTATGTTTTTGTATGTTTGTTTTTTTATGTATTTTTTCACTATCTTAAAATCATAATACATACCGATTATAGCCGCAATTTATTTAGATTACTGTTGAAGAACATATATCTGATTTCTTATAATAAAACAAAGTCAAAAAAAAGAAAAACTTCAGTAGAATAACAATTCAGACACCAAAAATTAAAACGAGAAAACAAAAAAAAACATCTTGTGACGAAAACAAATTTGTAAGAGCATCAGACCACGAAACAAGAGCGTGCACCGCGATTAATAACTTTTGATAATTGAAAACGTATTGTAACATTATCGCTTTTAGTATGATTAATATCCATATCCAAGTGACCCGGTCTTCTAGATACTGTGATGGTATCAATTTACTTACATCTGGTACGCTTATCGAATACATCTGTTAAGTCAACTGTGGCGAAATACCTTGCAGTAACAGTACATAATGACATGCGCGTTTTATGAATGATTCGTACAAAATACTAACTGAGCTGACATAGGTTAAGTACTGTCCTGATTTTTTTTGTACTTTGATCAATCAGATAATTTACTAAGAGTTGATTTATTCCTCACCGAAATTGAAAATAATTATTATAATAAGCAATGTGGCTATTGATTAATAAATTACAAAATTACTACAACTGTTTCATATATTAGTTAAATATAATTATTCAAACAAATTAATTATTTTAGCATTTTTATCGATCAACTGTTGACTAATTTATGTTTGCAAATCAAGATATCGTTTGTAACTATTACTGCTTTTTTTTCTAGAAATAACGTAGCAAATGTTCATCAGGGATAATATCGGCTTCTCGTGTTGAAATATTGTTTCAAATCGCCACATTAGTGACGGAGCCTTTTTAATACAAACAAACAAATCTTTCCTTTTTTTAAAACAACAGCGTAGATGACATATCGTCGGTATCGTCACTCGGAAATAAAATTGGACCCGGTAGGTCCAATTTTATTTTTAAATAATCCAGGAAACAATCGAACTTTTTATATATAATATAAGATAAAATTCCCGTGTCACAATGTTAGTTACCGTACTCCTCCGAAATGGTTTTACCTATTTTCACCAAATTTAATATGCATACTCAATAGGTCTGAGAATTGGTCAACTTCTATTTTTCATACCCCTAATTGATGAGGGTGACTCCCTCCTATTTTTTTTACTAAAACCACAGTAAAAATATAGCAGAACAACGTCTGCCAGGTTAGCTAGTATCGATATAAAATTTCAACCCAATTTTTACAGACGTTTAGAAGCAATGTGAAAAGGATAAGCAGAAAATATAATTCTTACTACTCGTTGGGTAATATGACCCACTTTCCCGTAGGAATAAACCATTTTCTGTGGTATAGACTATAGACTTTGTTCATCAGAAATAATGACAAATTCTAATGGTAAAATAATGTTTTTGGTCTAGTAGTTTCTGAGCATATTCAATACAAACAAAGAAACACACAAATTTTTCCTCTATGTATAAACTAGCAGATTCGGCGAACTTCGTTCCACCCGTTCAGTTTGAACGAGAAAATTAAAAAAATATTTTCCTAGCTTCCTTGCAGTCGAAAGGGATAAAAAGTATTCTTTGTCCGTCTCCTTGGTTTTGACCTGCCTCCTCGTAAATTTTCAGTAAATTTCAGCCAAAAAAAAAAACCAAAATTTTGAACTATAAGTAACTAGCACGACTTTCTTTTGTATTATATATTATTACATGTATGTTATATAAAAGATATATAGATTATAATAACACGCAAAACAGTACACATGCTTTGTCTTACGTACATGTTTTATTGGTAGGCAACGACGATTTTGGTGTAATAATGGTGGAAAACGCCTGTTTGCGTACTAGTGAGAACTAACGTGTGATTGAGTATGTTTAAATCAGTTCTGTCAATAGAAACTAGCGTTGCGTAAAAATGGCGTGAGTCACAGGCAAGCGTTAAAACGGAAATGATGAGAAAAGTATGACGCGAAATGAAATGGAAGTTCCTTGAAGATGCAGTATTTTAATAATTTACTTAGTAGAAGAGCTAACATAGGCTACTTTTTTAAAAAGAATCCACCTAACAGGAGTGGATTTTTTGGAGATTTGCATATCCAAAATATTCCCTCCTTCCCCGTTATCCTTCCCTTCTTTGTATTCTTCCCATTGTAGAATAAACCATCTGCCTTCCTGTCAGGGGCCTCGTAAAAGGCGAGCATAGGTTTACTGTCACTAGCACCGTGTCATCTCACTAAGTGGTAGATTTTCGCAGCGACTCATCCGGATAAGTACCGCCGCTTTACCCTTTCCTGTCGACATAACGTCAGCGCTTGCCGTTGACGTGTTTCTGTTCGAAGGGTGAGGTAGCCGGTAAACTTACTTTTGTTCGAGGTCTAACATGTTGGTTTTAGATTAGCAACGCACGATTATGATCTTTGGTGTGTCAAGGCGGTATTACCTACCGTCAGAAAATTCATCTACTTGTTCGCCTTTCGATATCATAAAAAATATCATCTGTTTCCCTGTGACAGAACTTGTAACAGGTGATCATGGATTGAAGGGCTCATAACCAACAAGATCACTGACGGCAGAGTGTTGTGCAGCAACTAGCCCAGTTAAGAATTCAGTTTCTTACTTAATCCTCCCAACATAATGAACGTGGTTGGTAGTTATATTATGTATGGGTCAGGAGCGTAAGGCTTATCATGCTTGTGTGTGTGGACTTGCACATTAGGCTTAACAGCCCGGTCACGATAGCGTGGCACCGATAACATCTGTGATGTCTATAGGCCACAGTTGTATGTTAACATCAGATCTCAGAATTTTTATCCTATAAGAAAAACATTTTGTGAAATCTTTTTCTGCATCAGAGGCCGACTTTTATCATACATGTAACGACTTTAAAATAATTTAATTTATTATTTTTGCGAGTCGATTGTCCAAGCAGGCGATATTTAAAGACTTTCTCTTTTCCATTGTAGTACCTATCAGAAGTGTCGGGCGATTTATCGGAGGGAATGTATCTCTCGGCAACAACACAGGAATCGAATCCGCTGCAAAGTAAAAGGGGATACAAATTTCTTGGCAACATTGTAACATTGCCCACATCAATATTTTTATACTTTACCCATCCGTGAATTGACATTATTAAGTCGCACCACGATTCGAAACTAGAAAAAAATGCTATTAAAACATAAACACAATAAAAGAAGCAGGAGTTAAATAAAAACCTCTGTACAAACTAGACGATCGACGTAGAAAAGCACAGAGTTAAAAGAATAAGGCACATGAGAAAAAGATATGTACGTTCTGGAGAAGGGAAAAAAGTTTATTTAAAAAAATATAGTACAAATAGAAAACATTGACAACTGTGACATATCATTGATCCTGCCAAAGCAAAAGTAAAGACTCTGCAATCTAAATAATACAGATTCAATAAAATACATTCAGATTAACAAAAAGAAGAGAGCACACAAGAGATGTTCACACGCACATACATAGATTCACGTTTTCAAAAGCAACGATTATTAAATAAATTTTGATCAAATATAGCAATAACCATTAAGAGCAGTAAAACTGCAAAAAACCGACTTCAAATATTTCAATGGGTGCTGCGTGGCGATTTCATAATTCTTTTTTTTTTTTGAAAGATAGCAAATCGTTCCGAAATGGTCCCACAAATTTTATCAATATCCTGCTAACAGTTACTTTGAATAATACATACACTTTTACTTATATATTTTCGGATCATGACAAAACAAATATAGGATCACAACGGAATCATGAGCTATTTTTCTAAAAAAATCATTGTCAAATTCGGTTAGCTAATGGCAAAGTAAACATACGAAATAAAGAATTGATTCTCTGAACTCAATTTTTTTTGTATGTTTCTCTCTCACATTAAAAGAATTGAGAACCTACACCTTTTTAAAGTTGATTAGAAACTAAAAATGCACACGAGAAAAAATATCAACATATCATCTGATTTGCATTTAACACCAAGAAGAGACTGTAAAAAGTGTCTTCACGGCTCACGCTGATATCCCCGACGTAGTAGGCACAGTCACAGCCAGGGCATTCACGACTAGCCGAAAATAAGTCCCACGATGTGATAGCCTATCGTAAACCGAGAACATATCTTGGATATTTCCTATATCACTATATCCCTGGCAAACAAAATTTTTATTATAAAACTGAAAAAAAATTTTTTTTCCTATCCCGGAGAACGAACCCTGGACCCTCAAGAAGGCATAACCGCTAGACCACTGAGACAATAACAAGATAACTAACTAATAGAAGAGAAACTGCAAAAGAGAAAGAAAATGTAACAATTACTTAAACAAACAATAAACTAAGTGTAATTGAATCTCAAACACAAGCATGTTGTGTATAATCATATTGTGTAACTGCGCAATCACTGACTCTCAATTGGTATAACCAACGGAAATAGCATATCACGTACCGAGCCAGCGATAATGCAACCAATTAATAGCGGCATCAGTATCGGGACAGGTAGCTTGAGTATCGAGGAAACATTTCTCCAGCTAATTGATATTTGCATAGACCTACACTCGTTAGCGAGTGGGAAACCAGTACGGAAGCTGAGCGGGTTACATCTGTGACCTTATAAAATACATAGTAATTAATTTATGGTGCACTTAATCTTGTGAACTCTGAGGTTATGACTGTCTCTTCGGGATAAAAGGTCAAGCGTGTTTGAGGGAGAGCTTTACATGTTGTGAGAAATTATTGTTTAATTAGTGACGAAGAAATAAAAATGGGTCAGGGTTCGCTTTTGTGACACAAAATGATTAATTACATTAAAGACCTTCCGTAAAAATAGAACAATACAAAAAAGCTCATTAGCCGTGGCTAAAAAAGTAGATGGTACTCCTGATTGTCAGAGGCTACCGCGAGCGAAACGTTTCCCCATGTTGGTCCAGGCTCCTTTGCAAAATAGACCATCTGCCATCCTGCCAAGCAGCTTGTAAATTGCGAACATAGGCTTACCGTCACTAACACCAGGACATCTCACTAGGAGGTAGAGTTTCGCGCCGAAGCGCCCGATTTGGTACCACCGTCTCATCTATTCCTGCCGCCGTAACCTCAGTTATGCCGTTGACGTGTTCCGGTTGGGAGGATCAGGTAGCCGGTAGACTTACTTTTGCTTGAGGCCTTATATTCCCGCCTCAGGTTGGCAACGCACCATTACCACCTTGTCTCTAGGCGGCGTGAATTTATTACCATCAGAAAATTCGCCTGCTTGTTTGCCTTCCAAGACCATAAAAAAAAGACCTGTGGTCACCAAATATGTTACAGGTGCAATGCTTACATGTGGCTAGGATGCAAATCAACAGCTACCCAATCTCCGGACCAGAACATGGCGCAAATAACGTATTTGCCAATGCTGTACACTCTATCATCAGTGTCCTTGTTACTAACGATCCGTATTTAATCTATGGTCTTGAAAATATTCTACACAGGAAAATTGAAATATTTTACTTGATGCAATTTTCATCGATCTCTAATCAATTGTCATTTTGCTGAAAGGAAAAGACTAATAAAATTACGATTAATAGTCGATTAACATCAGCTGAATAATTATAATAAGTTAACAACCAATTTCATTTCATTTAACAACTCGAAGAAATTAAAAGAGTTAAATTTTACGAGGCATAATTGCTGATAAAAAAGGATGCAATAAACTTAAACCCACTTCCTAGACTTAAGTATACGTTAACATGTAAGATGTTGAAATCGTAAATTTAGAATGAACGTCGACAATAATCGCACTTGGAGACCAATTACGAAAATTGTATGAGTCGAGCCATGGAATGATTTGCATTGAACCGACTTCAAATATTTCGTTCGTAGCGGAACGGTGTCATTAACTCAAGAACTTAATAGTTCGGTTTGAATGGCTGACATTTTGAATGGAGATGGATATGATGCTCGGGGGCGATTAAGCCCAAAATGTGGTATCAAGGTCATAGATGTAGATCACTAGTCACGAAATGTTTTAAGTTGCAAGTGCATTATTATATCGAGGTTATTATTATTGCAAACTTTAGAGAACACTGACTTGATGGAAAGTAATGTTAGAGTCAATCATACAATTCTAAGTTATCCGGAAACTCATGACTTGGAGCGAATAATCTATACTTATAAAATAACATGACGTCCTGCCTGAATGATTCATCAACGCCAAGCAAATACTGTTCGAGTTTCAGCCATGAAATTTGGTGAGTAGCTTAGTTTTATTGACTAAACACCCACTAAGGACGGAATTTCGGAAATGATATCCCTAAGGGGTGAAATAGGGGTGAAAGGCCGTTATTTTTTAATTTAGAATCATGAAACTTTACCCATTCATTGCCTTAGCCGATACTATGAACTTGTATCTAATGCCTTGTGCTAAACACTGTAACGATACTTTGACTCGATTTCGCGTCCACGGCACCTCCAATAAAGTAACTTGAACGCGAATTTCCGAATTCGGCACATTGAACTTAAAATTCTGTCGGTAATTGCTATTGTTTTCCCAAATAGCTTAATACTTTTAAATTATATTCGTGTGTGTTCGTGTACAAAAATTTCAAAAATTATTAAAGTCAGGGGTTGTAAACTATAAATTATTTTTCGAATTAATTTCATTTGATATTACTTTTTTGTTAACCGATTCGTTGTAGCGTCCATTTTCGAATACTTTTTGCCATGGTTGTGAACAAATTTGGGGGCTATTAGTTTATTACTAGCTAAGTGTTTATTAAGTATCTTTAAAAAAGAATTAAACAGGTGCAAGTTAAATTTAATTAGTTATATATCTATTACCTGTTGTAACAGAAAAAAAACCAAGACGCGCTTTCTTCATACTCATATGATGGAATTGTCAATCATCAAAAGAAGTTTAAGGACAGTGCTACTTGCACAAAAATTGTCGCCAGAAATATTGACTGAGTACACTCTATTGTAGATTTGCATGGATGCTCACGTTTCAGCTCAAGTTTCAGTCAGTTTGTATCTAATGAACTATTAAGATTTGATGCTGATCAAAGATATACAGTAATGCAAAAATCGTTTAGTATGGAGATCAAAAGATTTTAATCTGTTTGGGCGCACATATCTTTTTACAACCGCGATCCTTTTTTATTATTAATTATAACAACAGTGCCATCGCCAAACAGATTAATATTGACTCTTTTTATACAAAATAAATCGTGTTGAACAGTTTGTCAATCCTGTTTTAATTATGACGCGATTATGCGTCCAAGGCATGGTGCGTGAAATCAATGATTTAAGTGGTTTTAAAATTTCATGTTTTATTCAGGAGCCGCTTTCAGACTGTAAACTTTGAATATAGAAGTATGTATATTTTCAATTTCAAATTATTTACTCTTGAAACGAGGAAAAACAACACTAGTCACATAAGAACGTGAATGCGCGTCCATGGCACCGGAAAAAAGTTTGCTAGGGCGCGAATTCGCACCTAAGGCACTGAATGGGTTAATGAGTTACATGTTAAAAATGGTTATTTAAGCGTTTCTAGAAATTCTACCCCTAAGGGGATGAAATAGGGGTTTTAAGCTTTTATAAAATCCGTCTAAATGGGCTATTATCAGTAAATATATTACCTGCCACGCGAGCAAAACCGTGGGTAGCACCTAGTGAAATACAATAGTGGATTTGAGTATTGTATTAGTAGTACAGTTGCAATTTTAGAATTCTGTTATTGATAATAATATCGCCATATCATTAAACATTGACTAAAGTAATCCACGATTTAAGTTGACAATGAAGACCGTATTCCAACATAATAATGTTGGAATACGGTCGGAATGTTAACAACTATAATGTCAACTTAAGCCTCGGAGAACTTTAGTCCATGTTTATTAATAAGACGATATATTTTCGAAGCATATTTATCTCATACGAAGCCAAATAAATAAAATTTTATTGATTTTTTGTTTAAATATTTAAAGCGTTATCCAATTCTTTACTTTATTGGATTATACCTGATTCGACTCCATTAATTCATTCTGACTTTTGGTTATTGTGGTTTTACCTGGAACAAAAAACATAAATATATTTCTTATCACATAAATAAATACGTATCAATTATAGAAATACAAGTTTATTTAACTTATGCGCAAATATTAAAAACGGAGTTAGGTGTCGTATTAAATTTACAAATATTAAACACCCTCTTATATCGTAAGAAATAAAGTTAAATGTTCTTTGACTGAACAGTAAGGTCTTTCATTTTACCCATAAATTATTCGGACAACAAATAAAATAATACTTCCTAATTCATAGTGACACTTGGAATGTGAATAATGGTTATAGGTCACAGCGCACATTGGTATCAAATGTCCGCAATCATAAATATGCGTAGATACCTAAAAAAATGGCCAGCTGTATAAACAACAAGTTATACCAAGCCCATACAACAAACAAATACAAAAACATAAATATACCATCGAATAAATAAATTAAGTTTTAGCATATTATGACAATAAATATAAAGCAAGTTTTAAACTAAAGAAAAAAGCATGATGATGATGACGATTTGGAATGTGTTTAAGGAAGTTAGGCAGGTCTGCAAGGACCTGTCATGACATTTGGCATTCGATAATCTCTGTCTACCCCTAAGGGCCTTGGCGTGAATATATGTATATGAGAACGTTCTCAAGAAAGATATACAATATTACGTCTTGTAACACATTCGAAAATTTAATAATTCTTTATTAGTATAAAAGACAGGACCAAATCTGTCGGGCAATGAGAAATTATCTATAAATTTTAAAGAAAGAAAAAATTTCGCCCCAGACAGGATTTGAACCTGTAACCTTAAAGGTTACAGGTTTTGTAAAGGTTACAGGTTCAAATCCTGTCTGGGGCGAAATTTTTTCTTTCTTTAAAATTTATAGAAAATTTATCCCAAGCACAGGGCAAGTGCTAAAAATAAAAATACGTTAATGAGAAATTAGTCTCGTAAAAACACATCAACATCTATTACTTGCATATGACTACATGGAGATACATACATTACTTGTGCATAATTAAAAAAAAAAGAAAAGCTGTGCATAATTATATAAAGGATAAAAATTAAATAGAGATTAAAAAAGAATAATATATAGATAATATATTAATACGTGATGTCAAAACCTTGGACCCCTTTTTAAGAAAATTGCGCGGACGCAGGAGCATAAAATTTTGCACACTTATATGTAGTTTATGTGTAGAAGAAGTGCAGAACGCTAATATTTTTCAATAATAATACTTATAAAGTGCATTAAATCAATAAATAAAACATTACCCACACTACCATGCATTTGACACACACAAACAAATATATTGATGATAACGATAAAAGATCACAGATGGCGCACTAAAAAGTTTGGAAACAAAGTAGTGAGAAATGAAGATAGCGTTCTTATTAACAAGATATCAAAATTTATTATGGTCGAATTTCGACCAACGGGCGACCTCTAGTAAATATAATTTTACCTATCTCTACCTCACATTTTAATGTTGCTTGCAAAAGAAACAATGTCGTGGTTACTTTTGAACCAGATAATCCATAGAATAGGCAGCTGGATAGCAAACCAGCAACCTTTGTAACGAAAATAGAAGCACTAAATCTAAAGTCGATCTAGGCCATTATGCATCCCTACGCAAAAGCGAGGAGGGCAACACGCAACTCCATAATAAATAACCACACTTTAATCAACCATCCGTACCAGCAAACAATAGCATTGTGCTTCTTTATATCAAAGCGATAGGAACCAAATTGAAAATTGCAAACGCAACAGTAAATTTGCATCAAAGATGATGTTAAGCACCCACAGGTACCAGGGTTACACGTATAATATGAAAAATAGCCAGACAATTGACGTGAGCACAGATTCAGAGCCCATTGTTCAGATCCCTTAAACATAAATTAAACTTAAGTGAAATAAGCATGAAGAACAGTTGTAAATCAGTGTAGAGTAAAAGATCAAGGTCTCTTTGATTATATTATTGTATGAATAAATTGTTTTTAATAATGAATAACTCATATCGAAGGGCCTGTTCGATAAACATCTTTAGCGATGTCGGTTGCTTTAAATAAATCAAGTGACGTTAAATTTATATAATTTATGAGCTGAGGTAGATATTATTTAAACACGAAGAAATACGGAACTTTAAGCAGGTGAATGCTTCAATGAGTTATACCCAGCAAACAGTTTCGAATTCATGATACAAAAGCATAATTAAAATGCAACTAATAATACCTTTAAATAACTAGATTAATTATAATTTCCTATCTGAACATATTTTTATGAGATCGGAAGATAAATAAATAGACAAACAAAGATGGCAAGAACTAACCTTTGTTTTATTAGAAAGTTAAAAAAACACGCATTTTTTGTTTTGTTGCTTTATCAAGGGATCGAACCCGGGACCCCGTGAAGCCCTATTTCTAACCGCAATCAACACAGAGGCGATCTTCAAAAAACCAACAGATATGAAAATATACAAAAGACGAGATATGATATTATATGTATAGGTTAAACGAGTTATAACTGTCTATCTATTCATACAATACAAAATAAATCTCTATTTCCCTTGCTAGTAGAATCACGCACGAAGAAGTGATTTTTTACTATGTTAATTATTTTAAACTTAAATCGTCGCGAATTAATAACATTTTTAATTATTTATACGGGATACTCACGATCTCTTTTTATTTTGTCCCGTCGTGACCACGGCCTATGCAACTAGGCCGAAATATCGACAAATAAAATAAAAAGAGATCGTGAGTATCCCGTATAAATAATTAAAAATGTTATGTTAATTATTGTCAGGGAATGCTTCGTATTTAAAAAAATATGACAAGTTTAGAGGACCATTCGAAAATTTAAAAAACTTATCGAACGTCTAAGTTGATTGCCATTCGAATTCAATATTCATAGTTAGGATAAGAAAACATCTGTCGGGTCGGCTAGTTTGTATACAAACTTATACAAGTACCATAGGTACCTACTTGTTACAGCCACAAGGTTTCAAATCAATCTGATGACCCAAATATTTTTATACATAAAACACCAAGGCCAGGCAAAGTTAATCCAGTCGTAGCCACTTAAAAGTTGGTAGTCATTTAAAGAATGCTACTCCAAATGTATGTGAGAATGTGACGGAATCATAAGCTAATTTTTAAATATTTTAGAAATACCACAAGAAATACTTTTGTTGATTTCTTATAATACAGTTATTGAGCTCGTATTTTGACATGGTCGAGAAGTATTCAGCTAGAAGAGGCACAGTGACCTTCAAAGAGTTACTTATATGTTTCGAAATATAAATCAATATGTTCTACATAGCCTTTGCATATGTTTCCAAAACGGTGAAAGTATAAAATTAAAAAAATCCCTAGCCCTACACTAGAGAAAGTAAAATACTGACACAGAAATATTTAAAAGATCTCACTCAGATCCAGAAACAAAGAAATAATAATTCATAAATGTATGTACCTATAACACCCAACTACGAGATATCATAACAATGCACAATTTTTTATATATGTTCATGAGTTCGTCAACATTGACAAAAATTAAGCATTACTAGCTGTCCCGGCGAACTTTGTTCCACCCCTTTCAGCGTGCATGAGAAAAATTAAAATAATGGAATAAAAAGTATCCTACATACTTCTCCTGGTTTGAAGCTACCTCTGCATCAATTCTCAGTCAAATCTGTGCAGCCATTCTTTCTTCAGTTACAAATTACAAACAGCGTAACTAACAAAATAGTTGAAGACAGTTTTTACAGTTTCATTGCGCTTTGTTGTTATTTTTGAGGACCAAATGTTTTAATAGGCTCTTTGAAACAATTGAGATTTTCGAATCTTGTATCCAACTTGTTTCTTTTTAAGATATAAGTAATATATATGTAGTGACAATAATGAGCCTTACTAATTAAAGTGATTTGAGATTCTCAATGAAACAGGCACTGTTTAAAATTTTAGTAAAATTTAAATTTAAATTGTTTTACAAAGCGAACGATTTTTTTATGATATCGGAAGGCAAACAAGCAGACGGATTTCCTGATGGTAAGAAATTCACGCCGCCTAGAGACACCTAAGGTGTTAATGGTGCGTTGCCAACCTGAAGCCGGGATGTTAGGCCTCGAGCAAAAGTAATTTTACTGGCTACCTTACCCTCCAAACCAGAACACGTCATAATGTTATGGCGACAGGAATAGTTAAAGCGGTGGTACCAATCCGAATGAAAATTACAAACAAGCGGTTGCTAAATAAAGAAATTAAACACAACTAGAGTAAAATTCTAAGATGTGTAAACAATGAATTACAATTTCAATAGCAGTGCTGGAGTTTCTTCAAAGAATTGATAAATTAGCACCTATAAGAATATACGTTTATAAATAAACATTGGCAATTGAACTTATTTAGTAAATTTGAATAGTAATTCGATGTCGTATTTACGATTCATTGTAAAATTTATAAACGACTTTTTTCTGAGCGTTGCTGAGATTTTAAGTAAAAACTATATCTGTTAATAAATTATAATAAATAAATAACTATAAATAAGTGTACCTGGGCAAAACACACAAATTAAATCTAACCCAAAAGTAAGCAAATTATATACATATTTTATGGGTGTTAGTCAACGATACTAATACATAGAAATACTTAAATAGATACAAGAGTAAATAAAAAAAAAGTTGAATAAACACCCAGACCCGGAAATGCAGACATTTAAATGTTCATTACAGAAATCGAACCCAAGTCTAGCGTTTGGTCGTTTGAGTTAGGCGTGTACGCTAGTCCCTCGGCCAACGAGGCTAATATTGGCTCAACAAATAAAAAATCTGACAATCAGAGAAACTAAAATGAAGAGAATGTCCCATTAAGCTCCTTTAGCTGGAATATCTTTAAGTACTTCAGCACCTTTACGACTTTATAATATATGTAAAGAAGACGTTTATATATCTGGGGTCATCAAAACTATAAAAGGTATCGTCTAAGATTCTATAGCTTTCACGTACCGACAGTTTATTACTATTATCAGTAGTGACAGGATAATGAAATGGCCAATTTAATGACCCGCATAGAAAGCGCAAGTGCTGAAGCATTAAATAATGTAATAAGTGGATCGGTAATACGCAGATAAGGAAGTTACAGAACAGAAGTCATATTTCACCTCATAATGTACTTTAATAACTTAAGAGTGTGTTTGTATGATAGGCAAAAAAGAGCATTCCGAAAACTCAACCAACCCATGGGAAACTATCTGAAATCATATTTCATAATCATATAATTCACACACACACACACGCACGCACGCACGCACGCACACACACACACACACACGTGCCGTGCACACAAACACAAACACACACACACACACGCACGCACGCACGCTAGAATTTTATCAAAAAAATATGTTTTTGGTGGTAAAATGCAGACAAGCAACTTGTCCGGGTAGGGAACCACCTCTTAGATATTCCTGCCGCCATTATTACCTTGTCCGGTCCGTAGGGTAGGGTTAACCGGTAGCCTAGCGACACACAACATCTATATTGTCTCTATATGCCACGGTCGTCTCTTACCATCACGAGCCGTGTAGATTTGGTGACATTATTCAAGTATTATGGCGGCAAGAATATGTAAAGCGGTAAGGAATGCAAATAAAAGGTTTGTGTGGTAAAGCCCTACACGTTTATATCTACCTACATACTTTACGTCTTAAAAGCTTAAGTTAATACCACACTAATCATCATTTTAATGATGTAATAGGATATTATATGCAATATCAACATTTATCAGCAATTATATCACGTGGTGTCCAATAGGTTCTAGTTGGCGACGGTAAGTTATGGTCAATAGAAAACTTAATTGAAATACAGATAAGAAGTGCTTAATATTATTAGTCGTTTTATTAGTCTAAGACAGCGTCAACGCGCTTTAAATGCATTTTAAACCGATTAAAAAAAAGACGAAATTCACAATTATACTATGTAATTTTTATTGTATGTTTGTTACCCGATTACTTGGCCAATAGCAAATCAATTTTGATGATTCCTTTTTGGAAACATATGAAAAAAGTATTAAAAAGTGAACAGTGTAATGGTTGGCAGGTACGCACGCTGTTGGTAAGCAGTCACCCCTGCACAGCCATCTTGAACTACAAGAGCTATCAGCAGCAAATACGATTTCGGTTAGAAAAAGAGTACCTATTCCAGAGTTGAATTTTCGTACAAAATAATATAAATAAGAAATTAGTAAAGAGTATTATTAATGTATAAGTTTATGAAGCAGTAGAAACAGATCAGCACCAGACTAAACATCAAAGGGCGAAACGTGATACTCATTAGAGGTCATCAATCGTATCAGGCCATTTCTTACGCAGCGGATGTTCCACTCAAAATAAAAAGCTATAGCCTTACCAACCGCGGTCTGGTTTACGTGTATTTGTTACGGATTAGTCAGTTCCAATTAAACAACTACGGGACCGAGACGATGATCTTATCGCAGGATGTGACGTCACTTTTCGAACAATTAAACAAACATGACCTACGTCAACAAATTACATGTAGCGCTAAACTCGAAATCGTGTAAGGTTTATGAAAGGAGGTTTTATCTTTAAAATATTTATTTTCTATGAGATATTGATGAGACAACAAATTAGTATAAGGCTCTCCTGATGGTAAGAGGCAACCGTGGCCTACAGAGACCAGGTGTTACAGATGCTGTCATGGTCTGTCGGCTACCATACCTTCGGGACCAGAATACGACAGTCCAAATCACTGTCATTATGGAAACAGGAAATCTAAGGCCGCGGATCCTTGCTCAGGCGAGTTTCTACATCGCATTCTATCACCAGCGCTTACATTGGTAACAGCTGCTAGACAATTCTAAAAGAGGGATCTGGAACAACATCCCAGCTTTAAAGTTCGCAAAGCAACAGAGCCTTTAGTGTCTAAATGCCACGTCTACTTCCAAACTTAAAAAAATGAAAGGTAAATTAAAAGACATTTATTCTATGGCTTAATGTGTGACACTGATGAGTGATGATACATCTTCCAAAATATTAGCCCTTAAAACCTGCCGAGTACGCGTACAGATTTATTATGTTCGTTGGTCGATTGGCTATTTTACACGTCTAAATACTCCGACCAACCGCGAGGCTCGAGTTCGATTTCCAGCAGGGACAGGCATTTCTGTGATGAACATTTAGAAGTCTGCATTTCCTGGTCTGGGTGCTTATTAAATAAAAAATATTTCTATGTATTAGAATCGTTGACTGACACCTGTAATACAAGCATACTTACTTTGAGGTTAGAATCAATTTGTGTAACTTGTCAGGGATATCACTAAATAGTATAAAACAAAGTCGCTTCCTCTCTCCCTATGTTCCTTTGAATGCTTTAATCTTGAAAACTACGCAACGGATTTTGATGCGGTTTTTTTAATAGATAAAATGATTAAAGAGGTACGTTTATATGTATACTTCACAACCGTGCGAAGCCGGGGCGGGCCGCTAGTTTATTATAAATGCAAGGTGAAAGTACTAATAAAAAATATTAAAGGTGCCCCTTGATACGCGAAAATAAGCATAACTTCAAACAAAGACACACTCACAGTATTCATTATTAAAAAAAAATTCCTAATAACCAGGTCAATTTAGTGTCCAACAAGCAGATTTCCTTGTTATTTAATGAGCTATCATTAAGTAATCACACAAAGGTATAATTTAAAGGTCTTTAGCATTTCCCATGTCGTTAAGTGCAAGTGAGAAGCAGCTACGTAGATATCACAATTTTATAATAACTGTGATTAAAAATTACCTCCATTACGGAACAGCACCTCTGTAAACACACGATTTTTAATACTCTTTTTTATGGCAAATTTAAGAATTACTAATTAAAGTGTTATTTATATCATCGCGAAAGGTGTTTCGACTAACTCCGCAAATGACGAGTTTCTGTAACTTTATTGGAGTTTGGCTATAATTGGCTATGGCTGGACTAAAAGAGACACAAAGGTCAATCAATCTATCCATTGGCAAAGCCCGGTGAAGTTGTAAAAACCGCGAGGTTGGCAGCACATTAGTCATTCCAAAAAATATCGATCTATTAAGATATATGTTGGTGAAAGACATTAAGTTTCTAAGTAATTTCCTACAGGATATGACTATCCTATTACCCGACATTGCAGTGATCTTAGTAATTTTGATGTTGCATAATTTGGAGTTGCAGAGAGAAGGAGATGCTTCGAGTTATAGATTAAAGCAGTGTCTCGTTTGATTGTCACGCGTGCGTATTGGTATTCCACTTCAGAAGGTGGTGTAGCTGGCAAAGTTTCGTAAGAGACTTATGCTACGATTTAGAATGGCAGGGTAATCTTAAGATATGTAATCTTAATTATATGTCTTGACATAAGAAAGTTTATCTTCTGTTCGCCTTTCCCGTAACGCACTAACAAACCAAGAAATCAATAAACGTACAAGATTAAAAAAATACTGCAAGCTTAAAAGAATCTCAGTCACCGTGTTTCGATCCGGTAGTTGATTTTAGAATGATATAGACACGCCACAAGTATACACAGTCGAAGTGAAATAAAGTATTATTCTATACAATACATTCATACAGCTAACCCCACCACTGAAGCGATAAAAAAATAAATCAAATACGAAAGCACTTAAACATCTCAAATATCAATTAACAACTAATTATTGCAATTACAAATGTCAAAGATCAAAGGCGTCAAAACAGAATTTCTCCTATAATGTAAACGTATCAATCACACCTAATTATATCAATTTGTCACCAAAATGGCCTGCTTTAACACAACTTACTGCCCACGAAGATGGAAACACAACTCGGCCCCACTCTTCTTGATTTCACAATTTGTAGAAACGCGATTATGATAAATGAACTTGACCCAAACTAGATTTTTATGCGTTTCGGTTATTAATATTTTAATGTGGAACTTCCGGTGGCAAAAATGGCAAATTAATGGACTGATTAGTATGTTAAACGATAATATGTTTTTGATTATGACTTTATAAATCGTTGGCGGAGGGATGTGTAGACCTCATCGCCTGTTGGTAGTATAGTAGATGTCACTACGGCAGTCAGCCAAGCTATCTAGTGCAGCAATATCTCCTTCGGATCGGTGTTACATCCTTGGGGTCTTCCGACAGCCCTTGATCCGTGAATGACGAAACACCCTTATATTACTTGAATGTCATTAGGAAGTATGTAGATTAGCTCATGTTCGAGTTTTTATTATACCTCGGCAAATACACAAATTACTCTTGAATAACTTGGGCTACTGTATATCCTGATTGCTCAACGGGTTTTCACGAGAGTGCTAAATACCATTAATACTACAGTCAGTATAAGGATATCTATAAATATAATAAAATTAAATATGTAAAAAAATGTTTTAAAGATAATATTTTCATATGGATGTTGACAATTTTATCTGAAGTTTTACCACGAGTCCTTGTCTAAGTATAAAGTCCTGGATACGCTATTGGATTACCCATACTAACGACCTTTGGAATCCGATCACAGCGACCGGGATTTATCAGTTGGTTAAACTAAAACTGGTAAGTTTTTTTTAACTAGAATTTTTATACCTATTATCTTACTTGATTGCAACTCCTGTGCACGTCCCTGAGTACACCCATGACCTTATGTGGTCAACTCCAGCACCAGACCACTAGACTACAGAGGCGATATAATATTAGGATGTTACGTAAATATATGATAGTGATAAAACACACAGAATGTTACAACAATTAACAATAACTATTAAAAGCATGTTAATTAAATCGCCAACGTCGTAAAATCTACATCTTATTAAACTAGCAGCTAAAGAAAATGATTATTAAAATGAACCTCAATAACTTTCAAAATAATGATACTAGCAAAACGTTTACTCCAAAAATTGCTAATATTATGTCTATGCGTGCTTTCTATTGTAATACTTTACCAACTTTAATATCTATCTTTGAAATTATCGTAGGTAGTTTACTCATAGTAATTTTCTGTTTATTTAGGCTCATGTATCAAATATATGTCGGTATTTGCTGGGTACACTACGTTTTGGCAGATACTGCCACCCCCGCTAGCTATTTGTGCACCACATTGTGGGATTTAGTGGCTTCGGTTTGTCGTGGGTGCCATGCTTTTGCCTCTGCTTGCCCCTGCCGGGATATGGACGTTAAGATACATTTTAATATTTATTTTTTATAAGCTTAGGATAGCCACCTTTCATAAAACAAACTAAAGTTATCATTTAAGATATATACTTATCCGACAGATACTCATCACTGGCATTAGCAAAAATCGTTAAATCAGTAATTGAAATCCATATATTTTCGTATGCAAAAGTCTGTCTGTCTGTAAAGTTTTCACGGTTATCCTGCTGGACCGACTTTGATAAAATTTGATACGTGTATAGTTAAAGCCCCGAGTTCAAACATAGTCTAATTTTTAAGAAAAAACTAATCAACACCAAAGGACGCTGACCAAATCGCTTGTAAACAGCTTTTTCCGATTTTTCAAAAAATATTGTCATTATGGTATAGTGTATACAAATAAGTTTAAGAAACTCGTGTTAGTTTCACTATTTATAACTCGAGAACGGCAGAACCGATTTGGCTGAAAATTGATGGGGAGGTAGCTTGGGACCAGGAACCGGATATAGGATATTTTTTTATCCCGTTCGCCTGCGAGGAAACTAGGGAAAATAACATCTTATTCTTTTCATACAAACTAGACGTGTGGAACAAAGTTCGCCGAAAAGGTTAGTCTACAAATAAATAGGACGTCGCAGTGATTCTCAGTGATTGACTGTCTTCTGATCAAGTGAAAGACTTTAGAAATGTAAACGCGTGATAAAAATCGTGTGTCCGATCTATGCGAAATAAACATTTTCTTGTTTTTACTAAAAGTAATTTTCATGAAAAAATACATTAACAAACCATATCAAGGGTTTCAAATACGACAAAAATATTTTTTATTGCTAAACAGCTAATTTAAAAAAAACTTTTAAATCAAAACATATTTTTTTTGCATTTAGTGGTCTATTAATATCTACTAATTGCAATAAAAAGTCTATCGCGATCAACCAGATTTGTTTAACAGATTTACTACAAATTTTATGGCGGAAGTAATTTCATTAAAATTATTTTATAGACAAAAAGATGAAAGTTATTTTGTGTTTGTAAGTTCTCTTAAATATGAATTTAACATAATATGTCCGAATAATATTGCTTTATATATATTCCTGTCATCCCTTAACATGAATAGTTTATGGGGAAGTGGCAGCATCGCGCGCCATGATGGAGATGATAACTTCTAAATGAACGGAATGATAGCATCTTCACGGCCGGGTATATGGGTAGGGATAGACAGAGGCACAACCAGGGCACCCACAACTAGCCGAAGACCCTAAGTCCCACAATGTGATATGTGGCAAGCCTATCGCCAACCGGGAACATATCCATTCCCGGGCCACGTTATTTTTATTAGAAAATTGAAAATACACAATTCCTAATTTTTTTGTTGCCCGACCGGGGATCGAACCCGAGACCTCAAGAAGTCAATTCCGACGCCAGACCGCTAGACCACAGAGGTGATAGCGACATGATGACGCGAATTTTAAACAAGTTTTTATGATCGATAAGTTTTTTAAATTACAAATACGTTTGATTAAGATTACTAATTTTATTTTTTTATAACTACATTGAATGCCATGTCATATGACCTGAGCACAATTCGGGTACTTAAAAGTAACACATTAATAAGCTTAATCTCGCAATTATTAATTACAACAATTAATTAATCTCAATGTTACACTGCTTTCTATTAACATATACCGCTTTCGCAATATGTTAAATGTGAATCACGCAATATATATTTCCTGTTTTTTAACGACACTCGAAAGTTGATCATTTCTAGTAATAATAACATTGTCTCAATTACTTTTTTGTTTTTTGTATGTGTCAGTTTTAATTAATCCATAATTTTTGAAGTGAAAACTTCTTTATCAGCGTTGTGCACTTTTTTGGAATGGGTAAAAACTTCTAAACTGTCAAACCGCCTGTTCTCGAAACCGGAATACGACAGATGTCTGAGCCCTTACAATGAGTTAACGACTTGTCAATTTTACTATATACGCTGCCGTCTCTGTAAATTATTTGTACTAGTGGTCGCCCATTGGTCGAATTTCGACCACAATAAATTTTAATATCTTGTTGATAAGAACCCCATCTTCATTTCTCAAGACCAATTACGTTGTTTCCAAACTTTTTAGTGCGCCATCTATGACCTTTTATCGTTATCATTAGTATATTTGTTTGTGTGTGTCAAATGCATGGTAGTGTGGTTAATGCTTTATTTATTGATTTTATGTACTTTATAAGCATTATAATTGAAAAATATTAGCGTTCTGCACTTCTCCTACACATAAACTATAAGTGTGCCAAATCTTATGCTCCTGCGTTAGGGGCTTCAAAGTTTAGGCATCACGTATTAATATATAAATGAAAAGTTTAAAAAGCGCCTCTACCGGTAACTAACAGAAACACTTTTTAGACCAAGTGTCATAGATTTCGACACATAACTTACCGAACTTAAGCTATACCAACTCGAGGTAAAGTCTCTGAGCGATTTTCGTTTACTATCTGATTTCCATTGAGATGCAAATACTATAATATTGTACTTGAATAAAGTTAAACCTTTATAATAAATAACACCAAAACTTTATCGTGTCACGACCCGTGGGGCGGTATCTTGCGAAATACTTCGTGTCCCGAGCGCACGGCTACCGGGTTCGATACCCGGGCCTCGCAGTCTCCGTTTGTCATTGTTTGCTTTAATTGTTCACCAGTTGTTTGTCTTCGTCCCTTTCACCGCGGTAGGTACGTTTACGAGGCATTCAGGGTTTTTATCAGCTTGTGGATCAATCAGAATCGCTTCCTTGTTATTTTAAATGTTTCACGCGTCATCAGATTGCAGTGTCATAAAAATTACGTGGGTCCGCTGATTCTGCGCTCTCGCGGCGGATACATTCACGGCCAGTTATGTCGACGGAGACAGCACTTGTCACTATATGAAATATAGATATTTCCATACTTTTTATCGTCGGTGCTTGGTAGAATTCCATTCTTGATACAATTTATTCACAAGCACTTGTACTTTTCACAATACATTTTTTATTTTTATAGGTTAGCCAACCGGTTTCGCTATACAAGCATCATCAGGGCTATATAATATATATGTATAGCGAAACCGGTTGGCTAATCTATAAAAATAAAAAATGAAAAAATATATTGTGGAAAGTAGAAGTGTTTGTGAATGAATTGAACGAGTATATAGATATTTCCGTAGCCAGGTTTAACACAAACACGGATTTTAAACATTCATGCATATCATCACGCCAAGTGATTAACAGGGTAGGCAGAGAATATCGAGTGCCAGACCTCACAATCCTGACATACCTGTCTAGCTCCCTTTACATTCATTACTCTTTTCAAACAAATACACATTCGGATTTTGTATATACATATTAACTCGTTACAATTTTAGTTATAACTTTACCAGTTTGCCAACAACTCAATAGTTTTGTACCGCCGCCTTCCCTACTTCTGGAGTCCTAAACGTCAGAATTCGTCACTGTTGTACTCAATTCTGGAGGTTAGGTAAAATAATAAATAGATTTATAAAGTAAATTAAACAGTAAATTATTTCGATAGATAACTTAATAGCTGTTGACCGCGGCGATGCCCGCGTCGTTAATGGTCCCACAAGAACATTTTTTCGGGAGAAAAACTATCCTATGTGTTAATCAAAGTTACCTTCTATGTGTGTGCCAAATTTAATGAAAATCAGTTAAGCCCTTTTCGCGTGTAGGAGTAACAAACATACGAACTTTCGCATTTATAATATTAATAGGATGGCAAAATTTAGTAGGGTACCTCCTAATTGAGTTTCAATCTACAAATCTATACCTACTTAGGTAATATTTTTTATAAGAGAGCTCAGCGGACAAGA
Source organism: Calephelis virginiensis (assembly GCA_002245475.1). Lineage (NCBI taxonomy): Eukaryota > Metazoa > Arthropoda > Insecta > Lepidoptera > Riodinidae > Calephelis > Calephelis virginiensis. Next base: position 392,237 of record NJDC01001027.1, read on the forward strand.
ATAAGACTTTCCTGATGGTAAGAAACAACCGTGGCCTACAGACACCATAATTAGTTTGCCTATTGTGCATATCTACAAGCTAGGTTACTACGGCAATAGACTGTCGCTGATACATGCCATAGCTTGTGCACGTGTGCCAATCTCCCGACTACTCGAACTACCAACAAAAAAATACGACAGCAGTGAGAACTGACGCTATGGCGGCAGGAATGGGTAAGGTGTTGACATCAACCCGAGTTACCCACTACACTGTACTCTACCCTTAAAACTAGTGGCACGCTTTGACGGCCAGTTTGCTGACATAATACAATAATGATGTTATTGCCAATTTACCATTGCAAAAATATAACCAACTGCGCTACGAATTTGCAAGTTTTCTATTTTTAACATATTATATAGCTTATTTTTAGTGATAGTGGAAGGCAAACAAGCAGACGGATTTCCTGATGAAATTCACACCGGCTAGAGACATCAGCGTTGCCAATTTGAGGCCGGGATCTTAGGCTTAGAGAAAAAGTAAGTTTACCGGCTACCTTATTCTCCGAACCCGAAAAAATATAGCAATGTTATCATTATGGAGGCAGAAATAGGTAAGCCGGTGGTACCAATCCGGACGTGTCGCTGCGAAGCTCTACCACCTAGTAGGATGTCACGGTGTTAGTGACGATAAGCCTGTGGTCGCCTTTTACGAGCTGCCTGGTAGAAAGACAGATGATCTATTCTGCAAAGGAGCCCGGACCACACGGGGAAAAAGCTTATTCAAAATTATTCATAAAAAAAATATCTTCACGCCCATATCCCCGAAGAGGTAGGCAGAGGCACAACCAAGGCACCCACGACTAACCGAAGACACTAAGTCCCACAATGTGATAGATGGCAAGCCTATCGCCAACCGGGCACATTTTCAATCGCGACCAACATTTTTGTTTTGGCCGACCCGGGATTCGAATCCGGGACCTCATGCAGTCAAGTCCAACACCCGGACCGCTAGAAAATATTTCATAAAAAGAAAATATGCTTATTTAGGTAACACTAACGTCGAACCGGTCAACATAGAACGCTACTAGTATAGTGCAACGAATAAAAAAAATAATACCCAATGTAGATTAAAATCCACAAAGCGTAGAGTGCGAGTTTTATTGTTTCCTTTATCCAAAACCGCTCACTGGTAAAGATTTCAATTTCCCGATAAACCGGAGTTCTTCAACACCATGAACAAAACCATTCTGTTTTCTATTACAAAACAAAATTTTCCCCGTGTTGGTCCGGGCTCCTTTGCAGAATAGATCATCTGACTTCCTGCCAGGCAGCTTGTAAAAGGCGAACATAGGCTTACCATTACTAACACAGTGACATCTGACTAGGTGGTAGAGTTTCGCAGCGACTCATCCGGATTGGTATCACCGCCTTGTCTATTCCTGCCGTCATAACGTCATATCGTGTTCCGGTTTTGAGGGTAAAGTAGCCGGTAAATTTACTTTTGCTCGAAGCCCAACATCACGGCCTCAGGTTGGCAACGCACCTTTAACACTTTTGGTGACTCTAGGTGGCGTGAATTTCTCACCATCAGGAAATTTGTCTGCTTGTTTGCCTTCCAATATCATAAAAAAATGTTTACGTACTGGATCGAAAAAATTATGCAGAGAGAGGTGTCGGACGTAACTTCACTTGTTCATGGTTTGATAGAAAGTGTTACACAAGGAGCTGACCAATTCAGAGCCGTGGAAAGATTCAAAGATACATGCGGACGAAGCCGCGGGCGGTCGTTAGACAAAACATAAAACCTATCGATTTAAGAACCCTTACGTAAGATAGCTGTAGAAATGTGACTCAACAAAACTGTTCGGGTTTACAAATGTAAAACTATGTCGTTATCTAATCTTCAACTTCTATACAATGTGATGTAGACATGCTGTTCTCCTTTGTTGAGGTTACAAATGCAATTTATTCCATAAAATCCTTAATTATTTCCCAATTGAATGTATATTTATATGTTTATGTCATCGACTACATAAATAAAGAAAGTAAATAAAAACGCATTATGACAATCTATAAAAAATCCTATGGGACCTAGTATTTTCGCCTAGTCGTAGGTGCCCTGGTTGTGCCTCTGCCTACCCCTTCGGGAATCCGATTCGGGAAAATATCCTTAACCTAAGTAATGTAAGAATATTACATAAATTAATAATAATCATTTTATTAATACAACAATAATTATAATTTATCAGCATTGTTTGTCAGTTTCTTAGTTTATACCTACATTTAATTTTAAAATAAGAAAAAATTTTATAATAAAAATTGAGTCCGAAAGACGGTGGTCTTACAACTAAACCGCCTGTGGTCAGGGGAAGGAATCTCCGCACAATTTCCGTCCTCAAAATGGCTGCCTTCTAAATCCGGTTCTAAGTCCAGGGTTGCAGAGCGAGTCTCTTCAGTTTCAACACATTATGTTGGTCGAGACTCTTCGCGAAAAGACCATTTACTGATACGACTTTCGGCACAATTATGTTATGCATCAAGCACACGTCGGCAGCCTCGTGAGCCAAGTCGATGTATTTTGTTCTCAGCTTTCAAGAGTTTACTGCACTTAGAACAGAGGTATCAATAAGAAAAGCCCGGCGCTGCAACCGATCTACCAGCGCGGTGTCAGGCTTATTGGCGAAAATAGTCCTGTCCGTTATGACAGACCGGTCTCAGTAGAACTTCGAATGGCGGTTCTCAACAATGGTAAATATTTTGTTAATATTAAATGCAATAAACTATCAGTCATTTTAAAACACTATTTAAAGAACAAAAATTTAATATCCCACTTGATATAGTGGCAAAAAATTTGAGACACGTTTTTAATATTTGTGTTCTTCTCAAATGTGGCCTATTTGTTACTACAGTCATAATTACGCATAATTCAAACCTAATCGGTTGTAAAGTTTTAGACGCTACTCGTACCTTAACAACAAATATACATAATTATTAGTAAAGGCAGCTTAACCTTTAGCTTTGCTATAGTATACCAAATACATTTTATAAGTAATATGCATGTCTATATTTGTGTATAGAAATGTCTATGGCTTCGTATACCGATTACAGCATCCCACGCCATCTATCACACATCAAAGCTAGAAGCGTCATTGTAAATACATTTGTTTTGCTCTAAATGCTACATATTGACACATAACACGAGCACACGTTAAATAAGGAAGCGTCAGAATGTGCTAGCTCGATTTGCTTCTGAATAAAATGAAATCAATTTCACAATCTCACAAACCAATTAGGGCATAATATTATGTTAGAGGATAGTAGCGACAAAGACACTTTCCGTCAGGCGCCAAGCAGAACGGAAAAAGAGGTTTTGTCTCCGAACTACCTCTCCCAATAATTGGAACGCAGTAGCAAGTCGAGGTCTGGTCAACAGGGCTGGCCCTTGCTTAGACCGTTATAGATGCAAATCATCCAAATAAAAGATTCCCGTGACTCTACTCGCGCTAAAACTAAATGACTTAAAAATTTATAAGTTAGCATCACATTAGACAGTAACTACAAAAACAGAATTTAACGAAAAAAACCTAATTAAAAAAAAAAAAAAATTAAATGGAAGATTATACAAATCGATCTAACCCGAAAACACGGTAACGCCCAAAGTAAGCAAGTTATATGGTTGTTTTGGGTGTTAGACGAGGACAACGGAAATGCTCATCCTGATCCGGATGGCAAAAAATCAAGTTGTATATAATTTCATGTTATAAGTGTACTGCCAGACCGAGGTTGGGATTTTATGTAAATCAGTTTACCGGCTAACCTGTCTTTTAAGCTGGTAAACGACAATGGCGAGCAAGACGACGAATAGCAGCAAAACTGCTACTAAATCTAGCTAGATTGTAGTAGTGCAATAGTCCGACAGTCGAACTCTGTAGATTATTTCCACTAGTATAGTTTATAGTATAAGGAATAGGCTCGTCATATTCCTATCACGGCGAAAATTGATACATATCTTCACGCCAAGTCCCTTACGGAGTAGGCAGAGAGTATCGAGTGCCAAATGTCATGATCCTTGCAGACCTTTCTGAGAAAACTAACATATGCACTAACACACGACCTCCTGCCAGCTTCTTTGAGCATTTATATAGAGCTTGCGTTACAAGCGTTAATAGCGTAGGCAGAGTGAACTAATGACATTTGATAATCTGATTAGCCATGATCACCTTGACAGTTTATCATTAGCGAGACGGCTAACTAAAACTAATGATATAATTAATCATCTTAATGTCTAATTAATCATAGCGGTGATATAGCCCACTAACCTAAAGGGCAGAGCAGAATCAACCGGAATGTGCCATGCGTAGCTCCTTCCGGAAACAGATCGCCCGGACCGGTCCGTCGAGAGTGAAAGCTCGCCCGCTAACTTTTCATACTTAAAATGTATCAAAAGTTTGGGACAAATATCCGAACTTGTTAAGCTCGAATAAGTGTCCGAATGTTAAGTCATCGCTATATCGAAATAGTTTCAGCGCAATAACACTGCAAAAACCGATTCCAAATCGCGATTTGGGAATTCCTTTTTCGATATTTCATGATTCCAAGTGCCATTTAAATTATTATGATCCGATCTGTGGTTTGTAAAATATCCTTTCATGTCGCCTCTGTGGTGTAGCGGTCAGGTTTTGGATTTGACTTCATAAGGCTTCAATCCCCGGTTCGGGCGATATAAAATATTGTTGCAATATTCTTATAATAACAACGCTGCCCGATATTGGGTATGCCGTATGTGCCCGGTTGGCGATAGGCTTGCCACCTATCACATTGTGGGACTTCGTGACTTCGGCTAGTCGTGAATACCTTATTTGTACTTCTGCATAGTTTTTAGGGGACAAGGGAGCGAACATTATTTTAAAAAAATATATGAGATACAAAAAAACAACGCGTCATAGGTCCTTTTTATTTTTTTCAAATTTACCAAAATCGAGATTCAATTGGTCATAAGTCGTCAATAAGTCATGTCAGGATCTTGGGTAAAGCGGTGGCGTCATCATCAAAGCTCACGTAGTGAGATTTGGTGGCAACGAGGAAACACACCATAGGTACGCTAATTTCTTCACGATTATTTCATTTGTGCACTTTCACTGAACGAAATGGTACAAAATGCCACCGAAATTGACTTATTTCACTCAATACAAACACGAAATTATGAAAATACTGCGACTATCTTTTCCCTCGATGGCACCAAATCTCCGCGTCATAGGTCCCAGATTAAGAGTAACTCAGATTTGTTTAAACAACGCATTAAAATCATTTTGGCGTACACATGCGACGCGTATTTCTTAACACCAGCAAATACGTCTGTTTGATTGTCTTTAACATACTGATTTAAAAACGTTGTAATAATTTAATTAATTTTCTCCAAAATTATGCATTTTCTTTCTTCATCCAACTTAGCTGTTCTCGATCGGATTGTTATTTTTGCCACTTCGTCTAATTATCTATAATTTTAGTATATTTCATGTATAAAATAATACCATTAAATGTTCGCGACTTCGTCATAATTTTCAACCTCTGCTCGCCTCTTGGCTGAGAGACAGATAGCCAATTTTATTGTGCAGACCAGGACCAACACGGACAAATTCGTTCAATAGTATTATAGTTTGTTAAGTTGTAATAAAAGCTCTGAAGTGTTACGGTTTAGTTTCAGAAATTATATAATAAGTTATACGTTAAATATTACAGCCAATTACCTAACATTATGTGACAACCGAAACAACGGAAACAAGCTTTAGATTTATTGCCCGCGGCCAATCGTGTTACCATTAGATATCATCAATTACCTCCCATATCTAGTCCAAATGTCGTGTAGAAAATTAAATCGGAAAAGTGAAATTAGTGTCTATAACTTTATAATTAATCACTGTAGTTCCATTAATTCAGAGTAATTGATATGAATACAGCTTCAACATTCACTTGTATGAACTAATATGCGTAATCTCATAGTTGTATATTTCAGAGAGCAATTTTTTTCATAATTATCAACATTTTTTTTATACAATTTATTTACAAACACTTGTACTTTCCACAATATTTTTTATAGGTTAGCCAACCGGTTTCGCTATATACGGTACGGTTTCCCTGATGATGCTTGTATAGCGAAACCGGTTGGCTAACCTATAAAAACAAAACATTAAAATATATTGTGGAAAGTACAAGTGTTTGTAAATCGTTTTAATTTGTAAATTACGTTTTCCCGCTTCGCACTCTAGTTGTTATTCTAAAACTTTACTTTCCAATCAATCAAATTGTGGAATTCCCTTCCTACCGTGATTCGTGACAGCCCTTCTTTACCTACTTTTAAGAAAAGATTGAAGGAACATTACTTATCGTTGACACAATAACATACTCATATATAATATATCCTACTAAGATATTTTAATAATTATAATTGTACCTGTTTTTTTAAACACTTTATTAGTATATTTTTATTTATTCGTTCTAAGTATAGCTATAGTTAATTGTTTTGTACACGATGCCTTCCATTTTATTTTCAAAGCTTAATTTTTTTTTGGGTTGGCTGGAAGAAATTTCTTTAGTTAGAGATAAGCTCGCCTTTTGTGCATTTTTAACTTCTCGTGTATTTTGTGTATTTTAGTTTTTGTGTGCAATAAAGTGTTAAATAAATAAAATAAATAAATAAATTGTATCAAGAATGGAATTCCACCAAGCACCGAAGATAAGAAGAATCTTATCCTCCAAATCAGAACATGTCAAGGCAAGCATTGACGTTAAGACGGCAGGAATAGGTAAGGCAGTGGTACCAATCCGGGCGAGTCGTTGCGAAACTCTACCACGTAGTATAAAGTATTATTCTATACTGTTGCCTGCAACCAGCACAGATGTTATTGGCGCATCGCTGACTTGATCCTGCCACATGAGCATGTGTGATAGCTACTCTAATCTTTAGCGCGGAACATAACAACGGGGAGCACTGTCAGGAATGCAGCAGGACCAGGTAAGGCGTTCGTGTCAATCCGGATAATTGCTGCACAGCGCTCTAAAACCTTTTTTTTGCAATTTAATTAAAATTATTCTAACATGCATTTATTCAAAAGTTTCATCTTTAACCCTATAACCTTATACACTTTTCAACAACAAAGTAGGTGTTAGCGACATAGTCAAGGATTGACGAAATACCACCATAAGTGCAGAACAGGATTCAAGTCGCCAAAGAAAAACAAACAAATGATTTTGCATTAGTGACCTTATAAAAAAACAATTAAACAAAAAACTAGTCACTTTTACCGTCTCACAAATCACCCGCGCCTTGATTTATAAGACAGGCGGTTTCACTTTCTTAAAATAAGGACTAAATATATCTTTGTTTGAAATTTAAAATAATGGACTTTCTATGAATGAACTAAAAATTTATCAATTTATTACCTCCTGTCGAAGGCAATAAATTAATATTTCTAGTACTTAATGTAACAAATGTATCTGCTTATTGGTTTTCTAAAAAAGTTGGCTACGTGAGGACTCGGGTTCCATGGCCAAATCAAAATCTTAAAAAATGTATCTTCACGCCCATATCCCCGAATAGGTAGGCAGAGGCATAACCCACGACTAGCCGAAGCCACTAAGTCCCACAATGTGATAGGTGGCAAGCCTATCGCCAACCGGGCACATATCCAAACGCGAGCAATGTTTTTTTTATTAGAAAATTGGAAAAACCAAATTATAAAGAAACCGTTTTTTAAATTTACTAACAAAATCGTTGTCTAGGGTTGAATAAGTGCCTTCGGGTATTCGTGGGTGCCTTGGATGTACCTTTGGCTACCTCTTAAAAGACACGGGAGTTTATTTTCATGGCAAACAGCTCTCTTGATTATAAGAGAACACCGTGACTTATAGACACCACAGATGTTATGGTTGTGTCGCTGTTCTGTGGTCGGGGTGATAGACCAAACGGTATGAAAGTCTACCGGCTACGTGTCTCTTCGGACAGTTACATGACACTGTCATAATGGCGGTAGAATTAGGTGAAGCTGTGAATCCCAACTCGGCAAGTTGCTGCATAGCACTCTATCACCGGTCTCTAGCACCAGTAACTTGTTGGTAATGATCCATTTAGCCTGTACTCGCCTCTTACTAGCTGCCAGGTTAAGGGGCAGATGGTCGATTCTACACCGAGGACCCGAACCAAGGCGGGAAAAAGGGGGCGTGAAAATATTTACTAACTTCCATAACAAAGGGTTTTTTATTGCCAGAATCTTGGATTTTGTAAAAACAGGTAGGTTGCTTAAAGTATTACTCATTCCTGTCGCCAAAGCGCCTATGCTCGTCATAGTACGTTCCCGGTAGATTTGCACACGTGGCCTAACATGCTGGCCATAGGACAACAACCAATACAAAACAATAAGTAAGTAGATGAACATAGGCGACTGCAGTCTCACCAGGACAACCACCTGCTTGTTCTCTAGCTTAAAGAAGTTCTAGACGATTGAAAATACACCTTCTAACAAAGATAACCTTCGAGGAAACCTTGTTACTATCTTCCGATTATTATTAAATTCAAATTAAATTTATAGTCCAGACGGATGCAAATCAATGTTGAAAATCAATGCTTACAACCGTCTAAAATACCTATTATAATAAAAAAACTGTCACACATGTAGCTAGGTATGTAAAAAAGAATATCCGACATTAGAAAGTCATGTTATTATCAAAGTACAAGTGCCGCCAGAGTGCGGCTTTCGGCAAAAAATATAATTAAACGATATTACGCAACCGTTGCGTAACATCACAGGTGACATTTGCATCCCACTTAGCCGCTTTGCTTAATTAAAAAAATCTCATACTTTATCTAACGAATTCATATTCACTAAACACTACGTGAAAGTGACTCTGTTCACAATAATTTGTTTTAAATACAAATTTTGAATGAGTTTTTATCTAAAGTAACAAAATTAAAAATGTCTTTTCTCTGATGAATTTTTAATGGAAAATTTTGCAATGTGCAAAGAACATAGTTGAATACATTTCTAGGTGTTCTACTCTTGGTGTTCATTAAATTTGTTTCTATAAAAGAGTAACGAATGAGAAAGAAGCTAGACAGGTCAGTTAGAGTCGTGATACTTAGCACTCGATACTTTCTGCTTACCTTGCAAGAGACTTGGCATCAAGGTTCGTATGTATGTATGTATATATTTGCATACTTTGTTTTACCATTGTTTATTTGTTATTTACCATTGTTGCCCGCGACAACCCTTTGATATATCGAGTTCTAAATTAACCATTCTCTTAAGTCGAATTTATTATTTACTATAAAATTTATTAAAATCAGTTCACCCATTTTAACGTGGTCGGACCACACACACTTTCACTATTGGAGATTAGTGTTTGAAGTTCGACTCGCAGTAAGCCAGTTTTATTTTCTCAGCTCTGGAGCTATCCAACATACGTAAAGTTATCGAAAGTGAAAACATTAATTCGGTTTACAGCAGCGAGATTTAATTGCTGTTTTATTGATAACGTTAATACGATTTCGGTGACGTAATTTGTTTATTGCCTTAAATCGAGTAGAAAGTGTTAGGCGGAAATCGATTTTTTATATCGATTAAGTTGTCAAGTACATCGTTTTTATTTTTATTTGTGTTACTGGTTTTCGGATGTACATGCTCTTTCATTATGTCATTGAATTTATTATCAAGGTGTAAGTTTTTTATTATTAACGTAGCCAGCGACGACATTAGTGTGAATCTACTAATTTTTAATATACTTGGTTTATGAGAGGGTAAATTATATAAAAATAGGATTATATAAAAGTAAATAATGTTATAAAAAAGTCGCATATTCCGTGATGTTATTGTCAGAAGATGGTTCTTACGAAAAGAAAACTAAAAAATTTACAGGAAAGATGGGAAAAATAATGCATACAAACTTATAGCACATGTTAATATCAAGCAATATGAAGTTCGCCGGGTTGACTAGTTATAAATAAAAAATATCAACGACAAATTTACCTACCATCAACGACCAAAATTACGCGGTATTAATTTAAAAAGTTTTAACAAAAAGTTAATTTTTGTGACAAGCTTTTATTTGTAAGGTCTATTTACAACAGCAGACTTGAGAAGTACTATACAAGACATATCAAATAAGCCCAAACACCAAACATACATACATTGCAAGTTGTATTCAAGCTTGTATATAGCAATGTTCATAGATCAGATAACCTATAATAGTGTTTCTGCAAATGTATAAAATGTCAATGTACCCTAGTTATAAGACAGGTTTAGTTTTTGTAGATAACCTCCAGTGCACGCTTCAACCACATTTTTTTTGTACTATTGTTGGTCAAGTACGAGTATTTTTCTCTACCATGCCATAGGCGTTTGCTTGCTGTGAACCTGTTGTCACATAAGCTTAAAAATATGTGAAACTATCGATTGTACGCGGCTTTACCTATACGAAAAGTGAGTCCTTGTTTTTCCACGTACCTAAAACCCTTTACGCACTAGTGGGTGTGGAACGCTTATTGTCTCGCTTCTGACTTTTCATTCAAATCAACGAAAAAAACGTTTTTTTTATTTTAAACAAAATGATTTGGATCCCGCTATTTCATACCTACCTATCCTATCTCCAACCTTACCAGTTTGGACGTAATATAAGACGTAATATATAATAAGTTTTTGATAAATAAATATCTTACGACAAATTTTATCTTTCGTCTACCGATATGTTTTTTTTCATAATTATGTTATAAGATAGCGAACAAGCAGACGACTCTTTTGACCGTAAAAGACAGGCATTATCTAGAAACACCATATATTATGTTGTCACGTAAATAAGATGTTAGGCCGAGTATGCAAAACCTTCAGGACCGAACTGTTACTCCGCGAGGTTTGGATGGAGTTTTAAAAAAGATATTTTATTTGTTACACTTATTTAATACACTGACAAAATACACTTTATAATATACTTAAGAAATAGTAAAGAAATAGTAATAGAGTTTAGTATTGGAGACTAGTAGCCTCGATGGATGTTGGAGTGGAACTGAGGATCATGGGATGTTTGCAGAGGATCATGGCAAAAGTGCTGATAAAGCACTTTTGGTCAAGAGGGTTGTGCTAAGCCCTTTTGTTAACTATTTAGGGTTGTAACAGAACGCAACAATGGCGATAGTAATAGGCAAGGGGATGGATCTCTACCCGGGCAAGTTGGTACCGTCATTTTATTCAGTGCTCGCCTCTTATAAGCTACCTGGCTAAGACGCATGGTCTAAAAAGGCAATTTTGGGTTGCTTTTTTTTTTGTATACAAGAGGAGGCAAACGAGCAAGTGGGTCACCTGATGGAAAGTGATCACTGCCACCACTGGAAAGTGATCCGCAACACCAGGAGTATCACAGATGTTTTGCCGCCTTTAAGGAATGAGTACGCTCTTCTCTTAAAGGTTCCTAAGTTATAATTGTTTGGGAATACCGGTAACTGATTCCACACAGGTTTTGTGCGAGGTAAGAAATGTCTTCGGAATCGCACAGTTGTAGATCGCCACGCATTATTGATTCTTAGCAGTTTCTCGAAGCTTCGCCTGCGTAACGTGGCTTCTATTGCACCGATTTTAAGGAAACAAAGCCTATGTCACTCACGAATAATGTGGCATTCCAAAGGTGAAAGAATTTTTGAAATGGTCCAATACTTAGTTTCGGAGCCTATTCATTTCAAACAAACAAACAAAAAATCAAACCATTCCTCTTTATAATATTAGTATAGATTATATACGCCATTTCTTATCGAAACTTTTATTTTTAGAATTTCACCGTCACAGTCTTCGCAGTACTGTACCACAGGTAAAAGTTGCCTATTATTTAAGAAAACATAGCAGCAGCTTATAAAAAATAAACTTTATCCGGTTTTAACTGTGTCCATCAGTTAAAATGTTGTTTCCAAAAGAAATCAGATATTATAATGTGCTGTTTAACCACACCATATCTCCTTGATGTCTATTTTGCATATATTTATTATAATTTAACGGGTTTTTGCGATTTTCATTGCTTTTTTATAAGAATTTTCTATGTTAACATTAATACATAAATTACAATGGCGTAGGTCACGAATCACAGTGATGACTTTATATTTGTTATATTACATCCATCAACACCAACTTGTGAACGATTATTCAAAACCAGAATTACACATTTTACAAGAAAGTTTGACCGTCAACACATAAAAGTTTAGAAATATACCATAAGGTATACACATATTTATGTATAAATATAAATATGTCCTCATTTTCTGGATCTTGTTTCAACAGCAAAAAGCTAGAGTACACTTTAGCAAGGTGTATATATGTGTGTGTGCGTAGGCCGTTTTGTCAGTGCGTTTATTAATGGCGTCATTATAAATAAGCTAAATCGAATGTCAGTAACTTTGGCCGAAATCTTTGGCTTGACGGTTCTAGACGTGGTCTTAGACAGAGAGTTCTAGACGGTTGTAAACATTGGTTCGCATCCGTCTGGGTCGTATATTTACACCAAATTTATTAATAAACGGAAGATAGAAACCAAGTTTCCTTCAAGATCACCTCAGTTGAAAGGCATGTTTACAACCGTATACAGCGTCTTTAGTGATGTAACTCGAAGCATACAAACAACAAACCAAGCATACAAACGAGTGGGCTTCGTAATGGAAACAGTCACCGTTCACTGACACTTAGAACTAAAGTTAGCTACCAATGCGATGCCAACTTTTAAAAAGTCTATTAATCTTAAAAAATCATGGATGAATGGAATGGATGAGCTATGTGAAAAACCTTTTTAAGGGAAGCAGCTCCAGAGTTAAACTGTTTTCATGAAAAACTAGCTGTTCCCGCAAACTTCGTTCAGTTTGCGTGGGAAAAGTTAAAATGTTGTTTTCCTAGTTCCCTCAAAATCGAACAGGATAAAAAGTATCCTATGTCCCTCTCCCGGTTCTAAGCTACCTCCCCACTAACTTTCAGCCTAATCGGTTCAGCCACTCTTGAATTATAAATAGTGTAACTAACATCACTTTCTTTTATATATATACAGATGTGCGTTATTACAGTTCAAAACATCAAGGTGGTGTGGATAGACCTTAACTTGTCCTGGTAGTTATACAGGTTGATGTAAAATATTGCCCACTGGGGCGCATTTGTCTAGTATTGCTTTTTAATTAACAAACACGACGGCACATAGCCGTCATTGTAAATCACGGAGATCGACAGACAATGGACTCGGCTGTGGGTGATATAACTCCAGTCTCCAGGAAATTTTAATGGTCATTTAAAATTTGTTGTTATTTGTTTTGTGTTATAGGATAGCGACAAGATACGTTACGTACGTCAAGTGCGAGTTGGTGTACTTTGTGGTAAAGTCTTCAACAAAGCTGGCGAAGGACCGTGACCTGGTCGATGGTAAGAACTTTTGTTAGGAATGGGAAAGGCTTTCATGATGTTGAGAGATAACCGTCACCTATAGACGCCAAAGATGTTCCTGGTGCGGAACACTATATAAGCGATCACTAACATTATAGCGAATTTTACAGGTGAAACGTAAGTACGGATGCGAGTTGCTATACTTTGTCCGTCTTATTAATAAATGTGGTGTAGGGTAGGTGTAAGATTAAGTTGATATTATAGTCTGTATTACATGGTACTATAGACTATAATATCAGGTTAAACCTTGGAGTACTTTACTCCGTGTTTATTAATAAGGCAGTAAGAGTTCTACAACATGGTTGGGGAGGATGTGACAAGTTGGTATGTTTAATGAGACTTTATTCGTGGTCTGGTCGCGGTGGGAACTTTTGTTAGGATCGTCACATTCAGTGTTACCAGGAAGATGTTCCACCAGAACTGTTACACGGATCTCGCGGAATTATTAAAAAAGATGTCATGGGTGCGTCGCTCTTAAGGTTTCTTCTTAGGCTTCACGTCTGTCTACTGCACTATTCACAAGGAACAAGACATTTGCATGCAATGACTTTAAGGCGACTGGAATGATTCAGGCGCTGGTGTCATGTCACCATGCTGCAGAGCATTCTACAAGTTAGTTATAAAACAATTTTACAGGTGTAAAATATAATAAACTTGTTCTAATATAAAAATTAGATTGATTTGAAAATATACATAACACAGTCCGGGCTCCTTTGCAGAATAGACCATCTGCCTTCCTGCCGGGCAGCTTGTAAAAGGCGAGCATAGACTTATCGTCACTAACACCGTTACATCTGACTAGGTAGTAGAGTTTCGCAGCCACACGCCCGGATTGGTACTACTGCCTTACCTATTCCTGCTGCCACAACGTCAGTGCTTGCCGTCGTGTTCCGGTTGGAGGATAAGGTACCCCATAAGCTTACTGTTGCTCGAGGCCTAACATGCCGGCATCGCACCATTACCACCTTTGGTGTCTCTAAGCGGCGTGAATTTGTTTGTTTGCCTTCCAATATCATAAAAAACAGGCTGTTGTGAGACATTATTTATAGGTACATTGGTTTAGCAGTATTGCTCCACAATTAACCGAGGCGACATCACGCAGCCGTCACTGTAAATCACCGAGATCGGCCGACAATGGATTCGGCTGCGTAATAATGCTCGAGCTTTCTACAGCGAGGGCACAGTTCGCGGAGACCATCTATCATCAAGCCGGCATAACATTAGCCTCGTGCATTGATTCCTCACTTTCTCTGATTATTTTGGTGCCAATTATGCAATTTATTGGGATGCAATGTTACGTCAGGAGTCGTGGCTCATTTCGCGAGATTATTGGATCTTTCCACTCATTCCCAGCTGCAACCGCATACTGCTTAGTGGGGTTAGTGAGGTTACTGCTGTGATTCATCATTCATTATTAAGTAGAAGCCTGCAACACTTGTTACTTAAATAGAATTTTTGATGTTTTAAATAAATTTATTTTTTATTATTCTCGCCTCTGTGGTCTAACGGTTCAGTTATTGGACTTGACTGCTTGAGGTCCCGGGTTCGAATCAAAACAAAACAACAAAAAGATAATTTGATTTTTCCAATTTTCTAATAAAAAAAACGTTGCTCGGGATTGGAAATGTGCCCGGTTGGCGATAGGCTTGCCAACTATCACGTTGTGGGACTTAGTGTGTTCGGCTAGTCGTGGGTGCCCTGGTTGTGCCTCTGCGTACGTCTTCGGGGATATGGGCGTGAAGGTCCTTTTTTTATTGAAAATGTTATATTATCAGAAAAATATATTGTAAAATGTTCTAGAACAATAAACAGGGTAACTTTGAAAGGACTTGCTAAATTTCAATGTAAGGGGGTATAGGCTTAAATGGTAATGCATTTTCAGTATGTGATATGTGTGGTACTAGGTGGTAGAGTTTGGCAGCGACTAGCCCGGATTGGTACCACCACCTTACCTATTCCTGCCGCCATAGCGTCATCACGTGTTCCGGTTTGGAGGGTAAGGTAGCCGGTAAACTTACTTTTGCTCGAGGCCTAACATCCCGGCCTCTGGTTGGCAACACACCATTACCACCTTTGGTGTCTCTAGGCGGCGGGAATTTCCCACCATCAGGAAATCCGTCTGCTTGTTTGCCTTCCAATGTCATAAAAAAAGTATTATATTATATTACATTTTTTGTATTATATCTAAATTGTAATATCTACTTTTATAAATATTTATTAAAAATAATCCGTAAAAATGATACACTTCATGTCACGCTATGTAGGCTTACTAGGTATCCTATTTGCAGGATACTTACTAGGTAGTAGTTGCCAGGCATATCTTGTATTTTGTGTCGTTTTGTGTTGGTGTATTGTGTGTTTTGTGTATTGCCTTTTTTATTTTAGTTTTTTTACACATATCAATAGTGTTATCGATTAAGAACTGTTTCTCAAAATTTGTCTGGTGCTTTAGGTGTAACCCTATATATTTACAATATGACGGCAGTGAGTTACAGTGTTTTATATGTACAAAATAAAACATCCTTTAGGGCAGATAATAAGTTCTAATTAAGTGATAGTATATTTAAAGTGTAACTTGTACAAAACAATACTTATAAGTGTAGCGATAATTTGCCCTGGTCCAATCTGTACGGAATATAAATTGGTACATGCTTGCTAAAAGTTTGATAATCAGTGATATATAGAACTTTTAGTAGAACAATAAATTTGAAACATTGGATATATTCATTTTCAAACATGTGAGAAAGAAACATTTCTTCTTTCTTTCTTCAATTTTTGGCATTTGAAACTTGATTAATAGTCAAGTTGAAATTAGCATCACGTTACGCGATATAATAAAATCGCATTAAAATAATTAAAAATTAGTCATAAGTCGTCAAAGAAAGTCTTGACAGGGTCTTGAGTAAAGAGGTGGTCTCATTACTCAAGCTCATTTAATGAGATTTGGCGGCAACAAGGAAATACACTAATTTCTTCATGACCTTCACCTCTGCACTTTCACTGAAAAAATTAACAAAATGCCACCATAATTTACTAATTTCACTCAACATAAACACAAAATTCAATAATTAAGAAAAAACTACGACCACCTTTTCTCCCGATGGCACGACAACTCCAAAAAAATTTCGTGCATGGCAAATTACAACTTTTAATATACATCACTAGTATAAAGTGTAACTTATACTGAAACAACAGATTTATGATATGGTAGACACGTATTACTGCAGTCGTATTTTTCGTACACTTAATAGTATTTGACAGGTAATAAGTTCTAATATAAGTCAGTAAGAAGTGTACTACAGATAGAACAATAGATTTGCATTGTAACAGGAAACTGCCACGGTCTGCAACCTGTAAGGAATAAAACTCCCGTACCAGTGTTCCTGTCATGTTCTTGTCTAAGCTACAGTTGGGACAATGTTTTATGACCGAGTCAGTTTGAGTTGTTATGAGTTTAGGTTGATTCATATTCAAATGTTGACAATGTTAGAATATTGTATCTTGTTGCTAACGGTTGTCCGCGACTACACTTAGATTAAAAAGTGATTTATACTCCCGCGGGATTCCTTTTGATATGAAGAGCAAACTATGTTACTCTTTGGACCTATCAAACTAAACAAAAACAAATACGCCGTCTCAATTTAAATAATATTCAACCAAATTTAAAATTCAGTTAATAGATTATTGAGGATACCGCTTTTTCGACGTTTATCATTTAGCAATGTTGTGGAATGAAGAAATAAAATTAAGAACGCAGACTGGAATACCATGCCGAAAAGAGATTCGGTGTGTCTACATCAGTGCGTTTTCCCGTTTCTCTTGAGTCTCCATAATTAATTTAACACACACCTGAATAACCTTGGCAAATGGCTGTAACGCATGCGCACACCGCAGAACTAGTAGCGACCATACCATAGCGCATGCCGCTGGCGCACGCCGATACATCTCCACCGGTAGGTTCGCCTGCAATATTTCATCCTTTTTACAATCATAATGGCCTTTGTATTTATTCTTTGGGTTAATTAATTATAATAACAAACATAATACGAATATACGCAAAAGGAACTATTTGAAAATAGACTTTTGACTTACATGTGCTATTTCTAAAAAAACGAATCCAAGACTTTTGGAGACCATCACAAAGAAGTAGACGGTAAGATGCATACAAGCAGAGCCAATCAAATCCAGATGAACTGAAAGTTTACTCGTAAAATTAAGATGAAATTGCGCTAAGCTTAGCATTGCGCTTTGGAAGCGCTTGAAAGTGTACTTATCTGGACTTAGCTTAAATTACTGCACTAAATGTAAACTCACTCAACCAATATCGCTAGATTATTGGTGGCCGATAAGTGTCATTTATACCAATAAAATCGCAATAATTGTAGCAATTGCATTCTTTGCATCGCAAGTCGCAATATAAGATAGCGACAGACTTAAATTATCTTTTAAGGTGACAGAAGGAAAATATTGGATATAGATAGAAAGTACCAACATATCAAAACCAATTACCACAGCAAATGTTTCACTCAACATATGTAACAAGGACGTAATTAGACCGTGAACGCGCTCACAAAATCAAACATAATCGCCTTAATTATAACTAATCCCGTACGTAACACGTGAGTTACGTAAATACTGACATCAATACCATGCCTTGTTGACAAAACATTTAACAACGAATTCCAAACAATAGAACATAAAAACAAAACAAATAAAACAAACTTAACGTACCATTTCACACAACTTTAGAGCATATAGAAACAGAGTCCGAAAATACGTTACGAATCATGTTATTAATTTAAGTTAAAATTTTGTAAGAAAATATCGACTTAATGGCTGAATATTAGACATTTGACGTCTTTGAGTGCGGCGGTAACAGGTACTTTACACAGCGTCGTCACAGAATATATTTTTTTTACAGCAATATTCTTTATATTATGATTTCTATGCTACAAGAATGATCATATCGTAAATTCATCACTCTATTTATGCCATGAACACTTATGCTTAAAAGAAATGAGATGGGTGTGTTTTGTATTATCACAATCTCCAACATTGTTAATAGTTTCGGGAATCATATGACGTGCGGGGCTATGCAGTATCTTTTTAGTGATGAACACTGTGTTTAGTGTACATCAAATATCTGTCAAATGACGTGTTTCGTATCTGCTATTTCCATTGCATTTCTTTTAGTCACATGAGATAGCAAATACAAAACAAGTTATTTGACAGCTACTTGATGTACAACTTACCCAGTGATCATCACTAAAAAGATACCGAACAGTCGCGCTGGTTGATCATAAAAGTCTCTGGAAGATAAGAATTGAAGGCGCTCTTATTTATAAATTTTCTATATCGCAGACACCTACCTAAACACAGAGCCATGTGATTTTGAACTCAAGGGCTATTAAATGTCGACGAACCTTTATTAGAATTAATTCCTAACGGCTTGGTATTGAGGGGTTGGTGAATCCTACGACCTTCTTCACAGGTACACAGTCACTGTCAAAGTTTCATCCTTTAGATACAAGCCATAGCATATACTCCCCATAATCTCTGATTTTCTTCACTGTTTACAATTACAAACTCAAGGCTAAGGCTGTTAAATATCGTGAATCATACGCCCCAGTCTCTTTTCGAGGATGTAAGTAAATCGCAGGCGCCTGGGTGTTGGCGCGTTGGTGGTCCACACGAGCTAATTGCTTCACGTGTACGGTCAGTGTCAGGGTGATCGCCCCGCTGATTTGGGCATAGGGCTAGCCGGCCACACCGCTCGCGATCGCTATCTACAGATTGGGAAACCAGACCAATTAAGGGAAATTGTCGAATGTATGGTGATTTATGGCAAGAAACAATTTTTATTGTGGCAATTAGCAATGACTTGTCAGCTAGTTTCATTGTAAATAATATCTTATTTTGGGATCGCCTGAAGGATAAATCACTCTTATTCATAAATCATGAAAATTGTCTATGAAAATAGCAAAATTTCATATTTATATTTTCAATGGCATAAAATCCATTGAAATAGTTTAATTTCACTATAATCATTTAAGCGCAATAAAACTGAGTCGACCCTTTATTTACCCTTTATTTGTAAACAAAAATTTTAAATTCAAGTTTTGATGTTTTTTTTTATTTCGTAAGGATAAATTTATAACTGATAATTAATCGTATCTACTATTATTAAGTCATGAGGTTTATAAAACAGCACACCTACTAGAACAAACGTTTATGGCTGAAGGTATTCGAAGATTACAGGACCGATTTCGAAGCCTCTTGCGTATTTACATGCGAACTGTAATGTCTCGTCTCTGTTATAGCAACTTTAAAGAGCACACATTGTCTCTATGATCTATGATCAGAATCAGATTAACTACAAAAAAATTAAAAAATCCTAAAATCACATTCTAAAACATAATTTATCCCAAAATTTTTTTCTTAATATCCTCGAAGATGTAGGAAGATCTTTTACACCTTTATAATAAGTGAACAAATTAGTGAGAAAAAAAAATAAAAAACAATATTATTCACCCTGCAATATTTGTTCAGGACTGAGAATTTATAAAATAGCCCGCCTACTAGAACGGATCTTTATGGCTGCGGGTATCTGTAGATTACGGGTACGATTCCGAGCCAAGTCCCTTGGTTGGCATATCACGCGACCCCAGAGCGTGCACACGCTATCGTGCCTCGGATATCGCAGCTGGATTGCGCGCACAATGTCCCCAGATCTCTGATCCACCAATTAAATGCACCTACCCGCACTTTATTTCAAATGTCATCGATTTGTAATTTAAAAGCAGTTTGAATTTCGTTTCGCTGGACACGGACTTTCTAATAGATCACGAGCACGGTATAGTTTTCTGCAATTATAGCTGGATGGTTTTATTTTATCAACTTCCAATTTTTGTAATGTACTTAACAAAATACTCGGTTTAAATACATTGAAGTTAAATGAATGACTGACTCTTCTATCACAGAAAGTCTCAGTTATCTAGGGCGGTATTCCCAAACGATTATGACTTAGGAACCTTCAAGAAAAGTGTGTACTTATTCCTTAAAAGTCGGCAACGCATCTGTGATACTCCTAGTGTTGCGGATGTCCGTGGGCGGTGTTGATCACTTTCCATCAGGTGACCCACTTGCTCGTTTGCCTCCTCTTCTATAAAAAAAACCGCTGGATGGATGTTGTTGAAATTCGGCATATAGATAATGATGACATAGCCAAAAAAATAGTAGGCCGATGGCTAAGGAAAGGTTTTTGGAAATTCAGCACATTATCTGTGGTCTTGTGTTTCGGTGACGGTGATGAGTGATGTCTATATAAGGTCCATGGTTCGATTTCCTAATCTGGCAACTCAAAACGGTGAATTTTTTTCAATTTTCCAATTTCACACCGTGGAATTATAAATAGCAGATTCGGCGAATCGTCGGTGTCCTAAATGTATCTCTGCCTACCTCTTCAGGGATACGGGAGTGAATATTTTTCAAATGGATGGATGGATTGATCAACTTAAAACATGGATTTCTAAATATTGTGAACAGGCTAGTGTTAAAACGCGAAGAAAATAATTTAAATATTCAATCGCAGTCTACGTGGGCGAAACCGTAGATGATAAGCTAGTATTCTATATGAACCTCAGTAGCTTAATATCTAAACTTTAACTTTTACGATTATTATAAATACCTTAATCCCTTTTGCTTTTAAAAACATACTACTATGATGCATCATTAGGATGAACTAATCGCTGTAGTGTTATCTATATACAATCACTTCAATCTAAATAAAACTACTCTACAAAAACTGACAAAATATACAGTTAAAAATAAGAACCTGCAGTTTTCCTAATATGATTTCACGGATTGTCAATACAGTGTCAATGTCAATCTAAATTAGAAAAGATATAAATTAAAGCAAAAACAATAACCATGCCCCCGTTTTTTCCCGTGTTGGTCCGGGCTCCTTTGCAGAATAGACAATCTGCCTTCCAGCCAGGCAGCACGCTCGGCGACCATAGGCTTACCGTCACTAACATCGTGACATCTGACTAGGTGGTAGAGTTTTGCAGCGATTCACCCGGATTGGTACCACCGCCTTACCTATTCCTGCCGCCATAACGTCATGACCTGTTCGGGTTTGGAGGGTAAGTTAGCCGGCAAACTTACTTTTGCTCGAGGCCTAACACCCCGGCCTCAGGTTGGCAACGCACCATTACCACCTTTGGTGTCTCTAGGCGGCGTGAATTTCTTACCATCAGGAAATCCGTCTGTTTGTTTGCCTTCCAAAGTCCTTCAAGTCCGCGTCATTTAAATTAAACTGAACCGACATTACAAACTCATTTATTTGACCATTAGATAACAAACATATCGCGATCGATACAGAGCTTTTACTCTGATCATTTGTATTAATAAACTACATTCAATAATAATTCATGCCAACCAAACTTATCTTTACAATCGACACAGTTATAATTGACGGGCAATATACACAAAGTGTCACAGAACGAAATGGTTTAATTAAAGCCATACATAAATAATAAACGCAAACTTAAATTAACCATTAATTAGCGGAACTTGAACCTTATTATCAACAAATCAGAATACAAAGTAGATTTAATCAAATGCATAAGGGAGTATTCAAAGCGTCCTGTCTTCTAAATACTTTCTACTATCCATTAAAGTTGTTTGCTAACCTCTGTGTAATTTGTACAATTTATTTAACATTACTATGGCCTATGTTGCGTCACGTTTAATAAGATTATAAGATTGAAGTTGGTTATGGATAACAATGTTTACTATTTGACATGCACATTTCGATAAATATTATTGCATTTACTAATAAAAATAACGCGCCTTGTAACTTCATTTTTTATTGGCAAAAGTGAAGTTACATACCAGATCGAGCCCGTAAGTTACTGAATATTTGACATGCATATTTAGCTGGATATGATATTAATTTCATTGGGTATTATTAGCCCTGATGATGCTGTCATAGAATAGAATAGAAGATATTTCTATTCAAATTCACCTTACAAGAGGCACTTGTGACGAGTCTATATAATACTAAAAGTACCACCGGATCGGAACGCGGCCACACACTGAGAAGATCCAGCAAGAAACTCAGCGGGCTGTCTTTTTTTTTCCTTATTCTATACAAATTACATAATAAGTACTAGTAAGAGATTGGTATGAGGAGCAATTAATCCCAAGCACTCTTATCCGACAGATATTCAGCAACGGTATAGTAACCATTTTTATACAATTTCACTTTGACACATTTTTTAAATTTATTCAATGACAGGTCTTTTATAAAATGCGGAAGTTTATTGTAAAAGTGTATATATTGACCCATGCAAGAATGACTAACTCTGTGTAACATCAGCGAAACCGGTAGGCTATTTACAAAATAATAAATTATAAGCAATAAGTAAAACAGTACAAGTGTTTCTTCATTTCAAAATATGAATATCCACCATGCTATCTATCTATAATATATTTAAAATAAATTCCCATTTCGCGTGGTCATCGCATCACGCCTGAACGAATAGTCCAATTTAGCTAAGTATTTTTGTTGTTTTTTGGCTATTGACCGGAGAAGGTTTTTTTTAAAAGAAAAAAAAAGGTAAATAATAAAGGGAAATAGGAAAAACAATGCTGGAATCCATACAAGCTAATATTAGCTGTTAATGTCAAGCGATACGAAGCTCGCCGTTGGCTAGTTTGTTTATAGAAATGCTGTCGTCTATATAGGTATATAAAAATCAATTCCACTTTTCGTTGCAATTTTATAACTCAAGAACGGGCTTACCTATCCAAACCGAATTTTTAGGCTTTGTTCGGACAAATTAGTAGATGGTTTATGTGAAGTTAGCATAAAATCGGATCAGCGGTTGTTCATTTTGGCAACGCACCATTACCACCTTTGGTGTCTCTAGGCGGCGTGAATTTCTTACCATCAGGAAATCCGTCTGCTTGTTTGCCTTCCAATATCACAAAAAAATATACTAATATCCGTTAATGAGATAGTGAGGCGCGTCATTTCAACTATAACCGGCGCATATCTCAATCTAAATCCAACATTGTTCGTGAACACAACCAAAACTCACAAATCAAATCAGGAAGTCAGGTAGCCCTGCGATAAACAAAATATTATGTAAATAGGAAAGAAAGTTTCCCGACCACAACCCTAGCAGCAGCACAGTCCAGATGGCCGAGCGTGATAATCAGCCCATCTAGATCCAGAACCAAATGTCACTCTCCGTGAAAGCAAAACAGCAGCTTCAATTTCACTTGTCATTCCGCAAATGAGTTTTGTGCATCATTTAGAAAGTCGATCCTGGTAAATTGAATTAATGGGATAGTCTAGTGCCTATTTGTTTATCCGCGTTGATCCCGGGCTCCTTTAAAGCTAGCACCAACTGTTTACTTGACAGCTCAATAAGGCGAACATAGGTATATTCGTCACTGTCGTGAAGTGTGTGTGGTAAAGTTGGACAACATGCCAGCAGGACTAGGATACGCAACAAAATACGTTAAAGAAGAGCATACAAACATTTTGTTCGATGTAGATAAGTTTTGACGAAAACAATCAAAAATGCCTCTGTCAGACAGAGGTCTCGAACTTGACTGCATGAAGTCCTGGGTTCAAACCCCGGGTCGAGCAACAAAAACAAAAGTTGGGTTTTCCAATTTTATAATAAAAAAATGTTGCTCAGGATTAGATATGTGCCCGGTGGGCGATATCACACTGTAGGACACTGTGTTTTCAGCTAGTCGTGCGTGCCCTGGTTGTGCCTCTGCCAACCTCTTCGGGGATATGGGCGTGAAGACACTTTTTTACAATCAAAACTATTTTACACATCTATATGGTTAATGGTTTAATAGGCGTATAGTAATGTTTGTAGACAAAATTAGCAAATAAAAGTATTATTTGTGTCCATGTTAACTTTCGTCGATATAAAGACTTTTATCAATATTTTAACACAAAAAAATATCTTATTAAGTTCATCCTTAAACTGCTGGACTTTGATGACAGGTTTGCTGTCCACGGTAACAAGATTTTTTTTACTTCATCTCTACGTAGTATAAAAAACGCTTTCCATTTTCTGACCAGATGTATGCTTAGATCTTTCAAACTACGCATCGGATTTTGATGCGTTTTGTAATAGACAAAGTGATTCAAGAGGAAGGTTTTAGATGTAACAACGTAGAAGTTTGTCCACCGGTGCGAAGATGGGACGATTATATACTAGCGGCTGCATAATACAAATATTAACGAAAAAAAGACAGTGTAAAACAATAATTGCCAAAGAGGTTTTCGATCGTAACTTCACTTCTAGAACCGATGAAACAGTTAATTCTGATTTTGGGCAATGTTGAGATTTATTAAAGTCAGTTTCAGAGTTTGCCAAATCATTTTTAGTAATCTCTTCTCTTTACTCTGACTCTGCATTCCTGGGTTCTAGTGGACCCTGGGTTCCCACATTTAAACAAGAAAAACTTAGGGTTTAAGGCTGGGCTGATTGCCCTTTTCTCCTAATACTTAATATATAATATTGCCTGGGAATTACCCATTTTGTTTATATTTGTACAATATTAAAAAAGCTTTTATTAACTTATAACATCAACTAGAAAAAAGCCCGTTTAAGTCATTTTTGATACTATCGCAAACGGATAAACCCTTAACATTTCTAATAATTATTTTAGTCGTTGATATAGGTACATATTTTGTACTAGTATACTGTTCACCCTCTCAATATATTTAGAAAAAAAATGTCAATTTACATTCCTAACAGGCGATTAAATTTTATTGATTTTCCTTGATGTTTTGATACGAAAATGGCACAGCTAGACTATCCATTTAATGGTGCTCCGATGTGGTCTTGTATTGCGTGGAGAAATCCAACGAAGTGCAGCACCGCAGTTATTGCGTGTTATGATTGTTCACCAAATTGTAAATCAGATAGATGTTTTCGCAGACCACACCCAGCAAGCCTTGTTATTCTATAACAGGACCAGTAATAAACACGAATTTAATTCGTCTTTCTGTAACCGCTTGGTGTTTTCAATTTCGGTATAGATTATTTAAAATATGGCGTGGGGATGTGACGAGTTCATTGCTACCTAGGGAATCGATAAGTTAATGAAGGTTACTGGATTACTTCCTGTTCAATTCATTAGATTAGGTGGTAAAGAAAGGTAGACTACCGCCCCAGCTTGGTAATTCTCTCTTATATAACCACAAAGTAAAAGCTTATTATTTCCAGGTTGAAAAGTAGCCGGAGAAAAGTGAGTATCTTCAGACTCGTATCCCTTAAAAGCTAGAGGTATCGTGGATGTCCACGATAAGCCGATGTTTATTAGTGTGTTGATCTAACTCCGTTAAGTAGAATAGACCATCTCTACCTCATGTCAGCGGACTACTAGACCGCAGAGGCGTTTTGGCCACCTCCCTTGCTACAAGATTCTCGTCCAGTTTCTCGACAGAGGCTCAGCATGTTAAGCATCTTTAGCAATATAACAGGTTGACTAACCTTCCGAAATGGATCAAGACAATTACTTGCAACGACGTTATAGCACCAGAAAACGGTAGCGCCAATGTATCAATTTGCTTTATCCATCCCAAATAACACTTCGATTTTTTACCATAAATCAAATACTTATCTTTGACCATTGAATCGAACATATTACAAAACATAAAGCAAAAAAAAAACGTATTAAGCCTGAGTTATCCACATTCTTTACAATTATCATCCGTAGAAAGTTATGAACTGGCGACCTAGGTTCTTATTTAACAAAAATGTCACCGTAAACACGCCAACCAACATTGCGATAAAAGTTACCTTTTGTTTCAAATTATGCAACGTGTTACGCGGAAATAACAGATTATAATGCAAATGTATTCTTTTTTTAAATATTTAATGTTTGGAATCTAACCCATGACCTCTCGCTTTATGAGTAATGTTGCAACACGCTAGGTCAATGGGGCTGTCATTGTTTCCCGAATTCAAGGTACTTACTACTCACTGTCAAATAAATGTTTTCCCGTGTTGGTTCGATCTCCTTTGCAGAATAGACCATGTGCCTTCCTGCCAGGCAGCTCGTAAATGGCGAGCATAGGCTTACCGTAACTAGCACCGTTACATCTTACTAGGTGATAGAGTTTCGCAGCGACTCGCCCGGATTGGTACTACCACCATACCTATTCCTACCACCATAACGTCCAATGCACTGACAATAAGTCGGTTGTGTACGTAGTGTAGTGTATGTATTGTAGTGTAGTGTAGTGACGGTAAGCCTATACTCGCCTTTTACGAGCTGCCTGGCAGATGGTCTATTCTGCACAGGAGCCCGGACCAACACGGGGAAAATGTTATAGTTATGTTACGAAAGGTGAGTACAGACCGGCACTATCTTGCAGAAATTAAACATTGCTTACTTTGTAACTTAGTCGGATTCAGAATTGATTTACGTAGAGTAATTTAAGTTACGGTTATATTCCATTGATGCATTCAGTACGACTGTGGGAGGAGAATTGGTATGCAAAAGCTAGCCCGGTTGGAGGCACCGTCTCGCCTCTTTCTGCCGCCATATTGTCAGAGATAGAGGTCAGGTTAGCCAGTAGATACATACGCGGCCTAAGATCCCGGCGATGTGGTCACTACCTCGCTTGATCGCAAACAGTGACACACCGATAACATCTATAAAGTTCATAGGTGAAAGTTCTCTCTTTTAGAAGAGCCGCTTGCTTGCTTGAAATTTTATGATATGAAATAAAGCATGCTCTACATTAACAAAAGCAACGTTTGCACATTAGTGTAATTTACAGTATTATATTTTCATACACACTGAAGAGAAGCGTTTATAGGAATAAAAAATGCGTCTTACGTTTGGTATGCAATTGGTATAACATCAGTCGCGGTTGGACCAAAGAGTATATGAATACTACGTAATAAGAGGCGGGACTTCCATAGATACATAGCAAACTCGAATTTGTATAAAGTTTACTTGAAAAAGTATAACCTGTATAACTTGAAAGTAAGTCTAAAGGCATTCCGATGTAAGGCAACTAGTATCATATGATTTGGGCGAATAAAAAACATAGCAAACATTTTTTTTTATTTTTTGATATGAAAGTTGCGCTAAACTGGGTTGGACCACTGTGGCGAAAGGTCGATGTAATAATGTTTTTTGTTACTTTGTGACTAATGGGTAAGCGTTCCATTTGTAAATATTATTTTGTTTAATAAATCAGATCTTAAAATTAATGTAAGAGTTCAACTGGCGGTCTTAACACAAAAATGCGATTTCTTACAGACAATCAACAATACAGCAAATAGCAATTATAAACTACTAGCTGTCCCGGCGAACATCGTTCCGATCTTTCAGTTTGTATGAAAAAATATTATATTGATTTCCCATTCCATTCCTATTTTCCCTGCAATTGTCCAGGTTTTTCTCTGCTTAAGAACCTTGTCCTAGCAACGACTAACACAATACAAAAAGGATTACCTAAATCTGTCCATTACTTTGGAAGTAATGCGCTTACCAACACATTAGCGATTAATTTTTATATTATACTAGCTGTCCCGGCGAACTTCGTTCCACCCGTTCAGTTTGTATGGGAAAATAAAAGTATTGTTTTTCCCATTTTCCTTGGAATTTTCCCGGTTTTTCTCTGCATAAGAA
Source organism: Calephelis virginiensis (assembly GCA_002245475.1). Taxonomy (NCBI): domain Eukaryota; kingdom Metazoa; phylum Arthropoda; class Insecta; order Lepidoptera; family Riodinidae; genus Calephelis; species Calephelis virginiensis. Next base: position 420,355 of record NJDC01001027.1, read on the forward strand.
CCTTCTTCTGATAATAACTAACACAACAAAAGAAGAATTATCCAAATCGGTTCAGTCGCTTGGAAGTTATGCGCTTACCAACACATTTAGCAACTCATTTTTATATATTATAGATTATAGATATTGTTCTATAGGTATTTGAGCTTCATTTGGGCGGTCAAGGATATCCATCCTTTTGTGAAATTTAGTAATAAAAAAACGCCATATGCCTTTTTTATTGAACGTAATGCATTAAACGATTAAAAAAATACAATACAATACATATACAAAACAATGTAGTTATAAGACTGAACGCTCACGTGCGCTCACGTGCTATCGCGGGTTGACTCATCGCTCGGCTATTTGTAGGTATTTATTTCTTTTTTTATGGTATTGGAAGACAAATATGCAAACAGATTTCCTGGTGGTAATACCTAAATTCCGCCTAGAGGTGGTAATTTTTCGTTGCCAACCCGAGGCCGGGGTGTTAGACCTCGAGCATAAGTAAGTTTATGGTGGCAGAAATAGGTCAAGCGGTTTCAAAACAGAGCCGAGTTAGACTACTGTATATTACATAACCGTGACAATGGTCACTGATAGGGTTTCGTTATATACTCAAGATGCTTTTTTTATAATTGACAATTTAGTTCAGTGAATAACAGACTGCCTGCCTGATGGAAACTGGAAAGCGAACAAGAGTTTGAAAGTTGAAGTACTAAGCAGTGTGGTGCCTATTAACATTTTCCTCGATGACATTTAGATCAAATTGTTGAATTCAAGTCAGGAGGCGTTCGAATTATAAATATTAACTATCTCTAGAGTTATATACACATATATCATCAAGCCAAGTATCTTAATAGTAAGCAGAGTATTGCATGTCGCGAGATATATTACACGAATTGATCTAATTTCAATGTAAGAAAAATATATGCTTATGTCCTGGATGCTACTCAATGATACTAATACAATAGCTTAATGGATAATAATAGAAAGACCCAGAAATATCGATTTCTATGTCCTACAAATAATGCCTGTCTCTGTCGGAAATCGAACCAGAACCTCGTAAATGTTCAGTGGTGTTAGTCTTGTATTCTTACCCTTCAAACAAAACGGCGGCCAATAGGATGTAAGGAAATAAGTTATCGCTAACAAAAAAATGTTCGACATTACCTGTGTCAGAATTACTCTCTAATAAGTAGCACTGCAAAGGTAGCTCGCGAATGTGTACAGATGCCCTTAGGAGCTTATTCTCGACATATATCCAGTGAATAAAATACAAAACGGATATCACAGCCTTGTACCGAGAAACCCAGTGAACAGAAAGGAAGCGGTGTCGCTTTCTGTATTAGTAATGCTGCCATATACAGAGAAATAATTTCCCAGCAACTCATCTTTGATATCTGTGTCACGACTGTAAGGGCCATATAATGCCTGAACCGGGAGTTATGCCAAGTATACTGATACTTTTATTATTTCGCTATATATAACGGCATAACGGAACCGAGGTGGAGAGTTCTTAGAAAACCACATGTTTCAAGCATCCCTTACTTCTTCGGTTAGGTAGGTAGGTAATCAGAGTAATCTATTCATTTTTGAAGTGAAAACTTCTTAAGCGACGTTGCGCACTTTTTTTATAATGGGTAGTAACTTCTAAACTCGCGTCAGGACACGTGACCTGAAATTTCATAAGACAAAAATTAGTAGACGGCGCAGGGCGCTTGCACGAATGTTCGTGTTGTCATGTTTGTGTGCAATAAATGAATATTGTATTCTACAACTTAAATGATAGTACTTTCACACTGATAATTTAAAGCAATTCGTGTAAAATTATTCCCTAACCATTCCAAAAAAAAATGCACATCGTTAATATTCAAGTTTTCACTTTTGCCGGCACTCCCGTAGTGCAATCCGTCGTTTTTTTTTGTAACTGAAATGAAGTTTCTGTGTATTCAAAACTACAGATACAAGGATGTTAGCGCTTTGCAGCAGCTCGCCCGTATTAGCACCGCCTTCTTACCTATTAGCTACAGAGCTGGGCATTGTCGTGTACCAAAATGGCATTTTTTGAACGCACGCTAACAAGTATAGCGCGATATTTGAGCGAAAGACTGATTTGATTCGGACTAATGAGTATAACATGATTTGAAAATTGTCTGCAATACATACTTAAATATTACACCCTTAATTTTTTTGCAAATTTATGGATGTATATTTTTCGGTATTTCTATCATAGCAATGGACACTATTCAATAGTACGAGATAACCGTGGCCTATAGACACGTCTATAGATGTTACAGGTGCGTCGCTGTATTGTGGCTAGGATGTTAGGCCTACTATGCAAGTCTATCGGCTACCATACCCATCGGGCCGAAACAGGAATAGGTAAGGCAGTAGATCCCTACCCGGGCAAGTTGAAGCACAGCACTCGACCACCAGGTTTCATCCAAATAAAACTATTTAATTTGGAATTTTCCGCCAGGACTATTTTGCCTGTTTTGTTACGCCATAATATGTATACATTTGTTTGGCGGAAAATTGCAAATTAAATAATTTTATTTGGATATAAGTATGGATTTCCGCAAAGTAATGCCTTCTTCTATCAATTTACATATATTTTCACCAGAGCTCGCCTCTTACGAGCTGCCTGGCAGAGAAGCAGATGGTCTATTCTTATCAGCTGAGCCAACACGAAGAAGAATCTTAATTTTTAGTTAAATTTCTTAGTAATAACGAACGAATAGCAATAAAAGTAGTAGCTATCAACGCAGACGAAGCTGGTAAGCAAATTTTAAACATTATTTAAACACAAGTGTGTTATAATAACATTCCTAGCAGTTAAGTTACATAAAGTTAAATTTAAGTCGCATGACAAACTTCTCCTAAGGCCTTCGCCCGTAATACATAATATTTATTTAGCAATTAAACTATTACTTACATACATAGTTATATGATCGTACTGACATTAAATATGATTGTGTATAATAGATATAATTATGTTGTTTATTATATACATTTTTCATGTTCTAAATCTATGTCAGGGTTCCATCTTTACATATTAGGAAAATGTTCAAGCTGTCTGTACATTGTAAAACTATTTTCCTATACAGTATTTTAAAAAGAAGGAGAAATTACATCAAATTACTAGAATTCGAGATTCAGTCTAGTTTCCACCACAGAATTGGACTGATTTCAAACAGGTTTTCAATATTTTAAAGGTAAGTGTTTAACTTAAGGGGCTAAAATACGTCAGCCATGTATGCTAAAATACGTCAGCAATATACTGTTTTTTTTTATACAAAGCAATTATGGATCTTGGCGACAAAAATACACAAGATTAACATTAATATACTTTAAAAGACTAGTGTTTCCAAAACACGATTCATTTCACTTTGCTCGATAGAAAAAAATCAAAAAGTTAACCCTTTTTTGAAAGCAAAACCCATCTGTCTACTTCAATTATGAAAATATCGACACCTGATTTAACATAAACATAGATAAGTATTACACCTAAAAGATAACTGTTTCAGTTTTTATATTTTTTTTCAAATTACTTTTATAGTGTCAAAAATAGTGATTTGGCGCTTAAGACATTTACTTTAGAGCGCAATATTTCATAGTAATCATGGAACGGGGGAGTGCGCTGATTGGCTCTTCTGGCTGACTAAGTATAGGGCCTTAACATCTAAGCTATGTTTCAGTAAAGCTGAGCTGAAATACCTTTGATTGACGAACAAATGAATTGTGAAGGTCGTACGGAAAAAGCCGCGGATGACGGATAGTATACTTTATAATTATTATAATGATTGTCAGTATACATACTGCATCTAAACGTTGTTTTATTTAAATAATATACATCTTTTTTTGTTCATGTTGATTCTTTTATGTACAGTAAACAACGATGACATCTGAGTTCTTTACAACAAAGTGTTGTAAAGGTGTCAGATATCTCCGTTGCTTACAGTACTTAAAGAACATTAAACTTAACAATGTTTGTCAATATTACGCAACTTGATCAGAAAGTAACTATCACGCTAGCACATTTAATACAAATCTTAATTATATCAACATAAATGGCAAACTAAATATTAACAGATGTAAAATAAGCCTTTACTTTGCTAAATCCGCGTAAGCAGTATAACTGTCGTGGTAAATAATCCTCCGAACGATACAGAATGTGACTAGCCTAACTGACGTTCCCACCACCCACCTCCGCGACCAGAACACGAATGAAAGAAGAGCTCGGTAAACAATATAAATTGTCACGTTTTTACATGTGACAACCCTACCTAAAGTTCCCACTGCCCACCTCCGCGACCAGGGGGCTGATCATATATCTCAGTTGCCAACTCAAAATGGTTAGGTGTACATTAAATAGCTGTCAAATGACGTGTTTTATATTTGCTATCTCCAGTGACCAACAGATCAATAGTTGAGATAGCAAACACAAATAACGTCATTTGATGTACAATTTTGCAGTTTGAGTCGGCAACTGAGATACATAATCATCCCCCAGATCACAAATAGAGTCCGAACTCGGGAAACAAAATCACTTGTCACGTCCTTCGCCAACTTTGTCGAAGAACTCTCCACAGAGAACACCAAATCGCACTCAACGTACGTTTCGGCTCGACACCGAGGCATCCTCAGGAAATCGACCGTACCGTACAAACGACGATACACGAGATGTCTAGTGTGTCTTAAGAGTATTTTGTATTTTTTGTCAATAATATAGGAAAAAGTTTTTGAATCCTAACCGTCTAATTAATAAACGCAGACTAAAGATATCCAAGGTTTCAAAGAAGTCTATGGTTACGAATTAGTTATCCTCGTGTTTGTCCGGGTTCACTGAGTAGAATAGACCAGCCAGAATAGTCTATCTCCCAGGCAGCTCAGAAGTGACGAGCACTGGTTAAAATAAAACCAATATCAACACCAATACCAACAGTATTAGTACCCTCAAAACAACTGCTGATGAAATGCGATGCAGTAGCTTGTCCGAGTAGGAATCCATCGCCTGAACTATTCCTGCCGCCATAACGATTGTCATGATCCGGTCTGGAAGGCAGGGTAGACTTAGACAACAGGAATAACATCCCGCCCGCAAAAAGCGACACACCTGTAACATCTATGGTGTCTATAGGTCACGGTTGTCTCTAACTACCAGGAAACCCGTGTGCTTGTTCGCTGACCCATCATATAAAAATAAGTATTTAATAATATTGTCCCCTTAAACTGACATAAAGCAGGCAGCTAGGCTTTGGTCTCCTTTTGCGAAGAAGTCATGGCGCAATAGGAGACCGCGGAGCAGGCCCAAGAGGACGATACCAACTCAGGCCCGCTCCGGCGTAGGCGGACCGGGGGCGCAAGAAAGCGGTTTCTTCGCCTTCAAAGCGCCTCCGATGCGGGGCTGCAGGGGGGGGGAGAGAAAGTCATGGGACTGTCCTCGGCTAACACGGCCTCGCACGCCTGGGGGCGACTCCAGTGGCCGGAGTCGCTCCTCTTACAGCGCGGGAGGAGGCCCGGTGAGGACCGGGCCGTAGCCGCGGAGTCAGATGGTGAATGCCAACGCGACCCCATCTCGCTCCTAGCCGGGCGGCACGAAGGTCATAGTGAGTAAGACATAAAATTATTATCATTATTACATAAGCATCCAGGAAGATTTTCCAAACTAAAAAAACAAAAAAAGGTATTTGGTAGCTGTCAGCAAACTGTCACTTGTTCATGTTATAGCAAAATATATCTTAAATACCATTGTCGCTGGTTATTTTAATTATACTTTTTTGACGTACCTGAAACAAGGAAAATATTTTTATTACTATATTTATTAAGATTAAAAAAACATAGAATATTAATAACAATAATCAGAAATCATGCATTCTTAATAAATGTTTATTAATGTCTAAAAACTTCAATTTTCTAAATTTAAATTTAATATAATTTTCTTTATTCTTAAGCTTTTTATTTTTTGTTATTTGTTTTTGTTCATTAACACGTTATGACCAGAAGAATAAAAAATGGCGCACATTTGTGAGTTAGAATATTTTTTTCTGTTTAAAAATGAATGGATTTTGAATGACAACAAAATACTGACAGTCTTATTTTAAGTACTTGTCAATTCCATTAAAAAATACATGACTTGTGTCTGTCATCTCCGTTCAAATATAACTATGGAGTTTTGGCGCCATCGTGAATGAAGGTGGTCGTAATTTTTTGATTATTATTGAATTTCGTGATTATATTAAGTGAAATTAGTTAATTTAGGTAAGCATTCGATTAATTTTGTTCAGTGAAAGTGCACAAATAAAATAATAATGAAGAAATTAGTGTATCGTCTATTTCCTTGCTGCCGTCAAATCTCCTAGATGAGCTTGAGTAACTCATCAACTCACTCAACTTTGTACATAGTAACTATAACTTATTACTGTATAAGAATTAAATAACTTGACATTGGCAAAGTAGTTGTGAAAAAAGATCCAAAGCCATATTTATAAAAGAAGAAGAAGAAGTGTAACGATTGCGAAATTTAAGCTTACACTTTTTTTTACGATTCAAGACAGACAAACGAATAAACAAGCATTTCTCCGAAAGAAATAACAGGCACCGATCGACACCATATATGTTAGAGGTGCGTTGCAATCATGTGGCCAGTGCTGCTGGATGCTAGCAAAACAGCTTTTCACAGATATTTATTTAAATATCAACATTGAAACATGTTTTCTTCTTTTTAAATAACGATATTGTTTATTTTATTATGTAACATAATAAAGCTGTCAATATTAATTAGATGTTTAGAAAAGCATTCACGATCTCAATTTAAAATGGCTGTCAGTAAAAATAACGCTGACGAAAGAGTAAACAACTACTGATGAGATGACGGGTTGCATAAGGTTATTGGTACCAAGGACTTGAACCGTTTGTGTAGACACACTTTTGTTTAATCGTACTTTTCGGTCGTTCAATAATTTTTGTTACTCTCCACTCAAAAGAGTAACGAAAAATAACAAGTACAACAAGTACAAGTACAAGTGTTGACTACAAAAAAGTGTGTATACAGAGGAATTCCACCAAGTGCCGACGATAGCAAGTATAGATTTTAATTTGTGTAGACATACTGTCTCGTTAACAGAAGGAAAAACTACAATATAAAGCTACGAGTAACGCAGATTTTAGTGTTTGTTACTACAGACAGAAACGTGTTCTTAAGCCTAGTCGCAACATAATATCCCTCTAGTATTGTGTTTAAACTTATACATATATTTAAAATCCTAACGCATAATAAATAGATGCCTAAAATGAGTGTAAGTGGTGTTTACTTATACTCATACACAATAGATTCAATTACGAAAAAAATATTTAATATTACAAAGTGGTGTTCAGCTCAAAGATAATAAATATTTGGAACAGAAAATTACTCTTTTAATAGCGAACTAATTATATTATTATGTGTATTTAATATTTTTAAACTTTTATCATTACTTTTCGAAACAGTGCGTATATCGCGTCTATCTTTAAAATTCGATGTTCTTGAATAGCCAATTTCGATACGCATTATCAAAGATAATCTATTTATAAATAAGCTAGTTTGTGTTAGTGGTTTCGTCTGAAGGTATTACGACCTTACACCATTAAATTGTACTTGTGATGCCATGTCACATGTGACATAACAGTACTATTTGAATTCCTACACTGTATAGTTTAATGTATAGTTAAACTCTACTTCTCTGACTTGGAGAGAGCTCTGTGATGATTCACTTTATAACATTTTCCTTGTACGTCATTTACTAAATTATCTTTATTGTGTTACGCGAATTAAACAACCAAACTCGGATAGATACTGTCTATTTTCAATTAGAACACATCTTTAAATGGATATTAAATGTGGATTGCACACGTCAGTCTTTTTTCAAGACTATCCAGACACTTTTTTTTTGGAAGGCAAACAAGCAGACGGATTTTCTCATGGTAAGAAATCCACACCACCTAGAGACACAAAAGATGGTAATGGTTCGTTGCCAACCTGAGACCGGGATGTTAGGCTCCGAGGCTTAGTTTACCGGCTACCTTACCCTCCGAACCGGAACATGTCAACGGCAAGCACTAACGTTATGGCGGTAGGAATAGGTAAGGCGGTGGTACCAATACGGGCGAGTCGCTGCGAAACTAGTACGTAGTAGTATGTCACGGTGTTAGTGATAGTAAGCCTATGTTCGCCTTTTACGAGCTGCCTGGCAGCATGGTCCTTTCTGCAAAGGAGCCTGGACCAACACGGAGAACATACATAACATTTTATAACTATCAATGACGTGTATTTTTTTAATTTTAACCTGACCATGTTTTTTAACGCCAGGACCCTTTCCAGACTTAGAAAAAATAATGAAAATCAAAAGTGTCAAACAACTCATGTCACAACAAAACTCGTAATTAAAATAATTCAATTATGCATTCAGTGTTCTGAATAGTAACTGGCCATTTTAAGGTGAACTGCATTTAACAATACTAATCGAAGTAATTTATACAAAAACACATGTACACAAGCACTTCGCGTCTCATTGATCCACGTAAACTGCTTATTAAGGCGACCACACGACCGTACTAAAGGGTCAAACGCACGCGTGATTCATTTACATTGTGTTAATACACAAAAAAATCGTTTAATTACTAAATACTTCACAATGTGCTATTTTATGTCATAATACATTAAGGTTGCATTGCGACTTTTTTGATCTATCAGCACCGAATACGTTGTATAATTAATGTACAGAAGTCGCACTGTCTATCAAAAAGATCCTACAGTTTTGATTTTATTCATTCACCGGCATTTATGCAAAATAAAATTTTAGAAATCGAAAAAATATCTGGACGGAGGTAGGATAAAAATAGCAATGTTACTACATAAATGGTTGTCAACATGGGTTCGCAGACATGAAAAAAATATTAGATAATTCTCCATTCCGGATTAATTTTGTTATGTTACATTAGAAAGAAAAAAAATATATATATTTATTTGCGGAATATTCTAGTTACAACTTTACACTACACTTTTTTTTACGTGATACAAAGATGTTACAAAATTATTTTAAGCATTCCAACATATTCTACTAACTTGTGGTGTGCAAACTATTTTACAATTGAAATGCAATGCAAAAAATTGTATTGAATTACAATCAAGCAAACAACTTTCCTGATATTATGAAATACACAATAAACGTCTTTCGAATGTAGTGGCGAATGACGTTACTGACCAGTGACCACTACCACTGCCGAATGACGATCCGAACCGAGGTCCACAGGCCGTACTTATTAAAACTGCGGCGTAGGTACCACCTCCTGCTGTCAGTTATATAGCGACAGTAAAATTTAATATTACGATTTACCTTCTTTAAAAAGGTATAACCTTATCTGAGTGCACAGACAGAAGAATTTGTTGACGGCAGGGGAGGAAACTTGAAATAATGCCCACGTTGTATGAAATGAAATTTTAGATTAAAAAATGGCACATGTTTTGTAATCTTGAAAATTATGAATAAAATCTGTTTCCATATTCATAAAAGTTATTTTAGGCTGCATTAACATAATGTTTTGTAATTGCTCCACATACTAAGTGAATACGACACAGATTTAAACTGTAAAAAGGTTCGAGGAGCAACTCGTTCGCATTTATTACATTACAGATAAGAATTTTGTAACATAAACTAGTTAGAAACCTAGTTAAATGCAATTTTGAACGGAATAACGACATAATTTCATGCAATTAATTTCAAATTACCAATTATTTTAGAATTACTTTTTTATGAAGAATTCACCAGCTCTATCTGAAGTTATATCCTAATGCACATGCATTATGTGTAATCAAACCTTCTCGGGAGATACGAATATATATTCAAAAGAGTTTGTTAAGGTTTTGACGGAATCGAGAGAAAAATGGACAACATTTTTTTATAATTACAGAGTTTTAAGTATATGTTGAGTAAAATTAGTCAATTTCGGTAACAATTTGTATATTTTGATCAGTTTAAGCCACAGTCCAAATATGAACAGTATGGAAACTACCAGCCCCAATGTAGCGAAAACCACTTAGGGGCCTCATCGTTTGTGTGAGTGCGCCGTTTTGAACATTTGTAGGGAGTTACTATATTTTTCATATTTGTACTGTAAATAAGTGTGGTAAATTCCAAATTCAATCCAAATATCATTCGACATGGATAAAGATGCTTCCGCTTTAATTGAAAAGACTCTTACATGAACCCTATAAATCATTTAATATGAATTTAAAAATATTTTCACACTACAATGTGGTAGAATATGTTGGTATTAACAAATATTTTTGTAACAACTTCTAACACATATTTAGCAAAAAAAATCATTTTATTTACTATGACTGCGTATGACTATTTTAAATAATTAAAGTCACTTTTACGAAATCGGGTAAAAGCTTGTTGCTAATTAATTGAACTTAGCTGATGGCGGATGTTTGCGTTCAGGGCAAAAATTACAAAAAAAAAGAACCCATTACCCCCTCGCAGTAGACTAGCAATTACGGTTACAGCTCCCCGAGTGTTTGTCCGGGCTCCTTTACAGAATAGAACATCTGCCTTCCTGCCAGGTAAAAGGCGAGCATAGACTTACCGTTTTGTAATTTTTTTTCTCACACTATCAGTTATGTTTTTGTGTTCTTGTACTCGTATTTGTATGTATACACCCAGTATATTGTTTACACATTGTGTTACATTTAGTATTTTGTATGTATTCTCAGAGATATAATATACAAGTTTATATATTTTTTTATGTATGCAATTATATGTATTTATGTATGCACGTTTTATGGTTTATTATTATTTTATCTTCTTTTTTTGTGCATATCATTTGTTTTTTGATTTTCTCCTGGGTTTGACGTTTATAACATATATGTGTAAATGCATTTTTTTTCTCACCCAATTTATTGTTCACTGTAAGTCTACCATTTAAGTTATTTTATGATCTCTTTTTTGGGTGAGCTGAAAGAAATCTCTTTATATAAGATAAGCTGACCTTTTGTACAAATCTTTTAGTTTTAAAATTTATGAAAGTTTTTTTTGTGTACTATAAATGATTAAATAATTACCGTCACTAGCACCGTGACATCTAACTAGGTGGAAAATTTCGGAGCGATTCGCTTGTACAACCTATACAACCGCTTTACCTATTCCCGCCGCCTTGCCCTTGACGTGTTCCGGTTTGGAGGATAAGGTCGGATATCTTACTTTTGCTACCGTAAACTTACTTTTGCTCGCAACCTAACACTCGGGTTCTGGTTGGCAACGCACCATTACCACCTTTGGTGTCTCTAGGCGGCGACAATTTCTTACCATCAGGAAATCCCTTTGCTTGTTTGCCTTCCAATGTCATAAAAAAAGACCTTGGCGGTGTGAATTTCTTACCATCAGGAAATTTATCTGCTTCTTTGCCTTCTAATATCATACAAAAAGGATTATTTTTAAATCTGTTGTCAGTCACAACTAGGTGGTAAAGAGCCGTGCAATAGTTCGTCCGGATACGTACAACCGCCTTACCTATTCTTGCCGCCATAAGGTAACCTGCACCTGTAACATCTATGTTAATAGATGTAACATTAACGTCATCTCCTGATAGTACAATCGTCGTCGTAGATATTAGAAGATCCACCTGCTTATTTGATATCATATAACAAAATTGCTAAATCGTAATATTGTAAAACTAACCAAGACATCTTCAAAAACGCATTTAAATCAACAACTGCTAGATACATCACTGAGATATTACTTTGTATTACATTTCACTAACTTCAAGTTTCCGTTTGTTCGTTGAATGCCTTTAGAGTTCAGCAAAAAGATGTCCATGACAAATATGGTGGTACATTCCGGTTGGTTAGTGGCAACTTCCAGGCGCTGTGCTGTCTAGTTAACACCGTGGTAAGGTATGCTACAACTTACAACCATTTATAGCATTGTTACAACCATTTATAGCATTGTAACCTTTATTTAAACGAACTAAGACCTACATTATGTTAACGCGAAATTACTTGTGAGAAACTTTCAGGTTTTTTTTTTATGATATTGGAAGGCAAACAAGCAGACGAACTTCTTAATGGTAAGAAATTTACGCCGCCTAGAGATATCAAAGGTGGTAATGGTGCGTTGACAACCGGAGGCGGAGATTTTAGTCTAGCAAAAGTATGTTTACCTTACCCTCCGAACCGGAACACGTCAACGGCAAGCATTGACGTTATGGCGGCAGGAATAGGTAAGGCGGTGGTACCAATCCAGGTGAGTCGCTGCAAAACTCTACCACCTAGTGGGATGTGACGGTGATCTGTTTCTTTAAACAAGGCGGTAATTTCTACCATTTGTTTAATTAAATATATCAAAAACTAGCTACTCCGGTGAACTTCGTTCCACCCGTTCAGTTTGTATGGGAAAAATGTTCTTTTTCCATTTTCCCGGTTTTTCTCTTCATAAGAACATTGTCCTGACAATAAGTTACACAACACAAAAAGAAATAACCAAATCGGTCCAGTCGTTCGGAAGTTATGCGCTTACCAACACATTTAGTGATTCATTTTTATATTATAGATAAATAACATGTGTCTTCATAACACGTTTAGTAATTAAAATATGAGTTCTTAAACAGAATTCAATATAAAATAAAAGAAATTGTAGAAATGCTAAGTAATCATCACTACTTCAGCCAATCCTATCCTTCCTTTCTTAACAATCTAAATAACTTAAAACCTGAAGATGTCATGAAATATAAAAGAATATTAAGAACTTCCTCCTAACTTTATTGTTACTAAGATAACACATACACACACATATCTTGACGCCAAGTCCCTTACGGGGTAGGCAGAGAGTATCGAGAAGAAAACCCTTTTAAATATGTATAACGAAATTTTCAACAAACATTACAAAACATGACCAGATTTGTTTCTTTTATGAAACGATATTAGAAATTTCAAATTTTAAATGTATCATGTATTTATTTTACAAAAATATCCGATAAGTCTACCATGTAGAAGTTTCCAAATTTATAAAACAAAAATTCTCTTCAATTATTCAATAACAATGGACACAAAGAGTTGAACTAAGTTTCAAAGATTAAACACTAAACTAAAGTTCAAAAGCTTGAACGTATAAATGAGGTATATTAGGTTGTAGACAAAGTAACAAACAAGCCGACACTAAACATTTATTAGTTATGCTAATAAGGTAGAAACCTGGGAAACGTTCGCGCGAACCGAGTGAGCTCAATAATTGAGATATCGATTTCACGGACGAATAAATAGCTGTTACTATGATTAAAATATCAATGGCTTGAGCTTTCTCTCTGATTGTATGCAAAATACTGTGTAGTTTGAACAAACAATGTAATTTCCCGCGTTCGGCGCGAATTGATGTGCGTTGGTGTGGTCGAGATGTGCGGATATCTAACATTAATACTGGGCGAGCGATCTGGGAATTGAAATTACAGTATTTCCAACATACTAAACGAATCGAGCTATTTTTCAAATAACGGAGGAAAGTAACGGAGTATTTTCGTCAATCGACGAAGTTGGGCTAAACACTGTGGTCGCCCATAAAATCCGATGAAGTTGTAAAAACTGTTAGGCCAGCAGCATATCAAGAAAAATCGGCGCCTACATTTTTTGCCACCTATCACATTAAAAAAGTGCCTTCGAATAACCGTGTGTTGGTTGTGACTCTGCCTCTACGGTGAGACAAGCGTGGAGATGCTTCACATTTATAATTTTTTTTGATAAACCTGTCGTACCCTTCCTCGTAGTCTAATTTTTATCATTATTTTATATTGGGTAAGTTATACCCCCATGGTTGTTTCAAAAGGCAATTGGTTAAGCGTTTTTTTTTACTTACACTTAATAATATGTATTTGATTACTAACTTAATAGATGACATAATTTTGAAATTGAGATCTGTCTTGTCAGTTTTATTGAGTTTACGTATATTACGTTTTTACATTTTTGCACAAAAAAGTATTTTTTTTTACATTTTACGTTTTTCACAGATGAAATAATTAAACGAAAAAACGACCCATAATATTATAAACAGAAAGCCATCAGTGTGGAGATATAATGAACACTGTTTAAAAATTTGAACAACCACTTAAGAATGACCTTAAATATAAGAATCACATTGTTTAAAGTGCAATATACTTAAACTATACATAACTGTTTGGCTGACTGCTACACTGACTGTTTCCCGACGGGGGTAGGCATTCGTGTGATGAACATTTTTATGTCTGCATTTCCGGGGCTGGGTGACTATTAAATTTATTCTGGTATCTTTTTAAATGTTTCTATGTATTAGAATAGTTGACTAACACCCATAACACAAGCATATAATTTGCTTACTTTGGGGGTTAGGTTCAATTTGTGTAACTTGTCCAGAAATATTTATTTAATTTATTTATTTGGCATTTCGTTACATTATGCCATAACAATGGTAATTATCAACATTGTCATGTTCCAGTCTGTAGAGAAGAGTAGAGTAGCCGCTAAACTTACACGCCCAGCCCCGAATTGGCAATGGACAGTTTATTGGCAGCGTTGCATTTTTTACCACCAGAAAAATGCATGCAAAAACACAAAAACCTTCCAACATTAGCGTAGATATTGTTATGCGATAATATATTGTTTTAAACATTGAACATAGATATTTTAACCATTAAAGCTAATCGCGTTTCCGGTACGTAACAACACATAACACTCCAAAAACGACAGACAAACACACTCATCAATATGCCAATCGATTTAAATATTATTGCATAGCGGATCGCATTGCGGTGAAAGTAGGCCCGTTGACATATTCAAAGCAAGATTATTTCATGATTAATAATAACGTATCACACATATCCGCCAGAGTCCAATCGGAAAACAATATGTTACATGTCGAAGACAATGAATGATAACGTTGCTCTTACAGGCGAATAATGTACAAATGCCTATTTGACCAACAATTTACAAATGCCTGCTTGACCAATAATGTACAAATGCCTACTTGACCAACTATTAATTCAGTAGGTAATCGAAACATAGTTCAATCGTAGTTAAACTACAAAAGACCCCCGTGTTGGTCCAGGCCCCTTAGCAGAATAGACCATCTGCCTTCTTGCCAGGCAGCACGTAAAAGGTGAGCATAGCCTTACCTTACCATCTAGTCAGATGTCACGGTGTTAGTAACACATGTTAGTATATTATTATTATTACCTTTATTGAATCCCAATTTTGTACTCGTATGACCGTTTTGTAATTTTATATTTAATTTTGGTTTGGTTTTAATTTGTAAAATTACTACTCACACTATTATTATCACCATTATTACCTTTCTTTAATCATCATCAATATATTTGTATGTGTGTCAAATGTATGATAGTGTGGGTAATGTTTTATTCATTGATTTAATGTACTTTATAGGCATTATTATTAAAAAATATTAGCGTTCTGCACTTCTCCTACACATAAACTATGTTTCTGTCAAAATTTATGCTCCTGCGTCCGCGCAATTTTCGTAAAAAGGAGTCTAAAGATTTGGTTTAATACATAGATTTTCATGTAAAATTGCCAAGACGAGACCACGCGTCTCGCACTATGGAAAATTTCTCACTCTTAAAACACTACAAGTTGTAACTTGACAAATTTTACAACTTAGCTAATCGTTTTGTCACGTATAAGATACCTTGGGTCCAACCTGGTGTTATAGTATTTATTACACTGTGGTACAGACTATAACATCAGCTTTTCTCTTACTAATAAGACAGTATGAGAAATAATTTGTGAATACATTTTTCATCTTTCGCCCGAAAACGGCCCGATAGTGAAACGGCCCAGCCATATATTTAACCCTTATTGTGAAAAAGTGAAAGAAAGCTGTGAATTTCGCTCTTAGCGGTACACAGCGTCATTATCGTACAGGTACTCGTTCGCTCTCGGTTACTGGTTATTGTTACTATTTATTTTATATTAAATAAATCGCCTCTGTGGTCTAGCGCACCAGGTGTTCGACTTGACTTCATGAGGTCCCGGGTTCGATTCGCCGGGTCGGGCAGCAAAATAAAATGTGGTTTTTCTATTTTCTTAGTAAAAATAATGTTGCCCGGGATTGGATATGTGCCTGGTTGGGGATAGGCTTGCCACCTATCACATTGTGGGACTTAGTGTCTTCGGCTAGTCGTGGGTGCCCTGGTTGTGCTTTTGCCTACCTCTTCGGGGATCTGGGCGTGAAGATACTTTTATATTACAAAAATTTTAAAGTCCGGGTGTGGCATGAAAATAAAATTAATATGCCGGGAAGCCGCAAACTAAAAAGAAAAGGTTGGAGAACTCTGTTCTAGAGTGTAACGTATTCATACGAATTACGTTACGACTTGGCCCCCATTTGTGCCTTCAGATGAGTCTATACCTACTTTTGAATCTAGGTGTTAGTAACATTTATTTCGTTTTGATATTTGGCTAACATGATCATACAATTTACTAGCTTTGGATATACTGTTTTTCACTTTACATCTTTTTGAATGTGAGAATGTAAACATAAACTTTTTCATTTATTAATTTGACAAAGTTGGTCCAACTGTCACGCAGTTCCATCTTCATTATATTGTACTACTAGCCGACTCGGCAGACGTTGTTCTGCTACTTTTTTAAAATGTGAGTTTAGTAAAAAAAATTGGGGTAAGTCACCCTTGATCACTTCACTTAGGGTGATCTAAAATAGATGTTGGCCGATTCTCGAACCTACTCAATACGCTCACGAAATTTCACAAAAATCGGTCTAGCCGTTTCGGGGAGTTCAATCACACACGCCGTGATACGAGAATTTTATCTATTAGATAATTTTAAACCAGTAAGTTAATTTTGTAAAATTAAAATACATAAAGCAAAATAGTGTGTAAGTATTCTAAAATAATAATAGCATGTTTTGGAGAATAGCATCCACAATTATCTCAATTTAAAAATATTGTTCCTATAAATTGTTGATACAATATAAAAAGATGCTACTGCATGCATTTACCAGATAAATTACTACATTATTTTGGTGCAGACGGAGAAGTGGACACACACACACTTCTTTAGTTACATAAACGTCAAGAATTTCTCTACTTGCCAAATGTCCTGTATTTCGTTAAATACTTTAATGATTGATTAAAATCTAAATAGCATTCGCTTCAGACTAATAAGGACATCCTGAACAATGTTTTCGAAATATTAGAAATTAATAAACTATAAGACAGTGAACGAAAAGCGAAATTGAGATGTCAAACCAATCGTTTCGAGTCTTATATAAAAAAATTAGCACAATAATAAAATTTGCTCCAAATTGACTTAACAAACTTGAATTTCAACGTACCGATAAGCTTATCTTTAATAGTCAGATATAGATACATTTGGGAACATTAAGATTATTTATTATTTAATTTAGTTTTTCTGGTTTTCGAGATCCCGTTGCCTTCGCGCAGTTTATATTATGAGGCGTCCGTTAATTACTTGAGGTATTTTTTATTACTTTTTATACCTTGTCACCTCATAAAGATGATCTTAGATAATCTTCTCCTTCTTTCTCAAATCTTACGTAAAAGTTTTAAGGATGCATCTTAAAGTGAAAATGCATTTGATTTTTTCCAATAATACACATACGTATAACATATGTAAGAAACATCTCCGTCACATCAGCTTTGAAACAAAAATCCAACAAGAAATCGGTCTCTCTGTCTCTGCTCTGCTTAATTCGAGGTATGGTCGAGATTGTGGGCTGCGGGTACGTTCGTTAGGCTCTTTCGGGTTCAGCGGAATTGACGAAATATAGGCCTATTCCACATTTGTGGACAGATGGACAATTACCGGAAGCAGTGGTTCCGAAACGTATGCATCAAACTCTTAACACCCCTTTTTGGTGGGGATAACCCTAATAAGGATACATTTTTTGGTCAAGTATTAATATTACATATAAATAAGAAATATTTTTATTAAAGACTGGTTATTAAGATTACTGAGAAGGTAGAATAGAATCATAGCGAACTCTGCTGTGTGCATCATAAATCCTCGGTAAACATTACTGACTGCTACTGTTTCTAGCAAAAAAACGACGGGTAGCGCTCCGGGAGTGCCGGCAGAAGTGAAAACTTGAATATATTTGTTGTGCATTTTTGATATTTTAGAATGGTTAGGGAATAATTTTGCACGAAGTGCTTTATCAGTGTGAAAGTACTAATTTATGTGGTAGAACACAATATTCATTTATTGCGCTCTCGTACACAAACATGACAAAACGAACGACCGCGCAAGCGCCCTGCGCCGTCTTACGAATTTCCGATCAGGTCACGTGTACTGACACAAGTTTAGAAGTTGTTACCCCTTCCAAAAATGTGCGCAACGCCGCTAAAGAAGTTTTCACTTCAAACAAGGCTGTCAATCTCTCCGCAGCTCCCAAAAATAAGATAAGATGATTATACCCCGAGTTCAGTCTGTGGGTGGTAGCAACGTTAGGTAGGGTTGTCACAAGCGAAGGACGTTACAACTTTGTTTCTGACTGTATTCGAGGCCTATCCGCGGTGGTGGGCGGTGGGAATGTTCGTTACTCTTTTTCGGGTTTTGTGGAATCAGCAAAATAAGCCTTGCTTATTTAACATTTGTGAACAGATGCGACATTTAACGATTTAAAAGAAAAATTAGGAAAATTACAGGAAAATGGGAAAAACAAAGCTTTAATCCATACAAACTTTTAGTTGACGTCAATCGATACGAAGTTCGCTGGGTTGGCTTGGCTAGCAAACAATAAATGTATGGTCAACGACAGTCTCGTTCAGGCTTTATGGCGATTTTATATTGGCATAGATGGCAATGGTTCCGAAAAACGAAAACCGAATTATGATTTACAGAACTTCAAAAACAGAGCTTATACATTCCTAAAAGTTCGACACCGCAATTCTGAAACCCCTGACGCAACAGTTATTTGTAGGCTGTGGAGATCACTTACTATCAGATAAACTGGTTTAACCCTCTTCCATAAAAAAAAGACATATTTTCTTCTTATTGATCAGACCTACCCTTAAAAAATTAGTAAGTATATCATGTAATATACTTATTTAGCAACACTCTAGTCTTTCCTTATTCGAAGGCGATATAATCAAAATATATGCAATTTAAACATACAAGTACCGTGTAAAACATATGCCCATACATTTGTCAATGCTGGAACATGACTGCTCTGTACCCAATACGTGACATTTCACTGGGTTGGTATTATTCATGAATTTCACGTTCATTCCGACTCCGAACTGAATGTTCCGCTATTTATTTTGTGGGCATGAATAAAACATATTGCCAAAACCGTGTGGCATGTGGAGGCCATTTTAGGCGAACTGCTCGGTCGTGCCTATGCGTGGTAGGTTGCATAACTTCCGCGATTCTATATGTATTGCAAGTGACATGCGTACAGCTGTTCAAAGCTATTCATGTAGTATTGTTAGGGTCTGACCATTTATGAGGATAGTGCAGCAACCATTTTAAAATTAAAAATGATTGACCGAAATGTGTAGAACTACTATAAACATATTATGAAATGTAAACCAGCAATGATACTTGTACCACATTTTACGCATAATAAACGATTGATTGTTTGACCGATTTTGAAGAGTTTAAATCATTTTTTATTAAAGGAGGATCGCCTAATTTTTAACGGTACAATCACAATAAGGTAAAATACATTTAAGCAATATGCTACTATAAGTTTTGAGTTATACTAAATTTATATTTTTTATTGAGTTTAACTCAAGAACCACTAGTCAGATCATGATAAAATAATATAGGACCACCTTGGAATCACGACCTATCTTTCTTAAAAATAGCATCAAAATCGGTTCGTCATTAGCCGAGTGATGTTAAAGCGAGTGGCACAAAAAAACATAAAGCCGAACTAAAATTTTCTTCGTTGTAAAAATGTGTAAAAAACTGTTCAATTGTATTTAGAGTCTTGAGATAAATTTGATTGATAAGGAAGCAAAAAGCGTTGCAGGCCGCAAAAAATATTTATTTATTTTTATTAACTAAGAAAATTCAACAAATTTTAATAATATCATACTTTCCAAGAAGAAGAATGTATTTTTTGTATGGGAAAATATTATCTTATTTTATTTTGAAGACACATAGTTAAAAACACAGTCAACTTTCTTATAATTCGAAATTAACATATCTAATAATTCTAAAAAAAAATATTCCTAGCAAGTCTAGAATAAAATTATTACTGAAAATTTATTGAGGCCTGAAATTAAACATTTGGGATAAGAACAATAGTTCTTATTCTGAACTAGCGGCCCGCCCCGGCTTCGCGCGGTTATGAAGTATACACATAAACCTTCCTCTTCAATCACTTCAAAATCCGTTGCGCAGTTTTAAAGATTTAAGCATACAAATAGACATAGGGACAGAGGGGGCGACTTTGGTTTATACTATGTAATGATATTCAAAATCAAAACCGCGCTGGACTAGCTTTTAACTCTATGTCGTAAACTCTCACGAGGTTTACTTTAAACTTTATACCCATAATTATAGTATCGTTAATGATGAAAGAGTTGGATAAGATTTTATAACTACACTATCCTCATCTTTTATTTTTAAGCTATTTCAAGACATGGTAGGTATTAGGTTGTCATTTATATATCTGCACAGCATCAGGTCATTTTCGCATATAATACCTTCATAGCGAACGAAATCATTTGCCCCAAACCAGAGAAAACAGAGACCCTTAATTCCCTTTTGTTGCTTACTCTGTCCCAGCTTGACTAATCGTTAACTACTGTACACTAATTTTTACTGTCTTTTGCATGAACAAACGTATAAAACCTCCGGTTTAGTAGTTACGTAATTTTGGTTATAGGGCAACAATAAACTTCAATATTTCCCCTAAAGCTTGTCTAGTTTAGATAGCTCGTATGTCAAATATCGTTTTTTAATAATACATAAGAATAGTACTAATCAAAGAGTGTCTTAACTAATTAAAATTGGTACAAAATAAATCGCATTTATTTATTTGCCAAAGAATATAAAGAAAAAGTAATTGTAATGCCATTTTTTTTCTCATATTTCTGACTGAAATTTCTACAGAATTTCACTAAATACTTCAATAAACTATAACCAACAATTGTGCAACACATAACCTCTGGTAGTTTAAAATGCTTAAAACACGCAAAATCCTTGTATTTTTTAAGTTTGTATGCATTATTTGGCATCATAGCATGCAAGCTATTTTTTTACTGGGTGGTCCTGATTATTCACACGCCACAAAGCACCGGATGAATGTAAATTTGCTACTGTATATGCTTTATTGTATAAAATATAGTGAAAGGATAAACAGTATTCATATACGCTTTGTTTTATGCATTGTACAAAATGACAATAATATAATTAACTAAAAAAACATCTTACATAGATACATATCTTCACACCAAGTTTCTTGTGGGGTATGTAGAGTACCGAGTGCCAAATCTCACGATGATAAAATAATTAAAATATATCTTCACGTCTATAAGTGGTAAGCAAAGGTACAACCGGGGCACCCTTGACTAGCAGAAGACACTTAGTCCCACAATATGATAGGTAGCAAGCCTACTGCCAATCGGGCATATATTTTGACCAACACTGTTTTATTAGAAAATTGAAACAATACTTTTTTGTTGCCCGACCAAGGATCGTGCCCTGGATCTCAAGATGTCAAGTCTTACATCGGATTAACAGACCACAGAGGTAATATTTAAGAAATTTGCTAATACCAGTAAATAGTAAATGGCTAGTTAAAGACGTTTTGCCATTGTCATTTGTGATAAATCATGTTGGTACAATAACATTTTATAACAGCTTTGGGACGTTCATATATAGGTAGTAAGACATTTTCCCTTTTTTTAATAATGATGTTTAATAGTAATTACAGAAGCTGTTCTCCTTTAAACGGCTTGCATAGGTAATATATTACTTACATTTAAAGCAATAACTTAAATTCTGGTGTACTACTTTGAATTATCATAACGAAGTGATTTGGTATTATCGGTGATAAATACGCCTCATTAAACCGAACCAAAATCGCTCTAAGTGATACTTTTCAAACCTGACAGAGCGTGACATTCCAAAATACCGAAAATTAACTTCGAGCATTGCAAAATATTAATAAACCATGTAGTGACAATTTATAAATAGCGTTCATGATTGATAACATCGTTAGAACTAAGACATAGAATTCTAAATAAGTCATATTTACAAATATCTAACTTCCGTTTAAAAAGGGCTTTTAACACCTGATGGAAAAATAGTGGTTTTGTAAATTGGTTGGTGGTTTTTAATTGTTTATATGACGTATATGTGTGACATCATAACTTTTTAAAGGATGGACCGATTTCGATGCGGATATATTTGTTTGCAAGCTGACGTGACCGAGATGTATTTATTAGAACGTTTTCAATGTAAAAAAGCGCTTTGTTTAGAAAAAAATCATAAGTCTATGTGTCAGATCTTGATAAGATTCGAATTGGACGGTATACATTAACTTTAAAAAACAACAAACTTGTTTCATCTAGCAAAAAGTTCTGAGGTAACACATAAAAACCAGACGAGCTAAGAACCTCTTCCTTTTTTAGAAGCTGTTTGAAAAGCATAAAATGTTTTCCTCTTTCGTTCAGATACTCATATGGTAGACGCTATTCTAGGAACAGGTGCAGATACTAGTTACATAATAATCATTAGAATCTTATAATAATTACATCTCCCCTCACTAAACACTTGTTAGTTAAATAGTCGTTATACGTCGTTGTCAGTTAAACACTTGTTTAACATGTAGGTACATCACTTATGTAATGGTTTATTTAACTAGACTAAATGACTGAGCGTAACACATAAGTTTAAGCACAAAAGGCTACAAGTCTGTTTGTTAATACTTGACTTGATCATCTTAGTAACCACTGTGCCTTTTTAGTTTTAATAATATCAACTATCTATTCACAACCGAGATCACAAAGAAACTTTTAAGTAAATAGCATTAATATTAAAATAATAATAATAATAAAAATAATCGACAAAACCGATGTATAATGTAGTTATAAGCAATATCTCAATCACGTCAACCAAAAAAACAGAGTTCAAAAATTATGATGCCACAGACAAACAGACACACACAGTCATAGAGGGAGAGAGATACACAATCAAACTTATAACATCCAAATTTTCCAGTAGGGGGTATCCTTTTATTAAAACAAAAATACAACGACCGAGCTTATTTCTAATCCATATGAACATCATAAATGCTAGTCTGTCTTTTACGTTTTCACGGCTAAGCCATTGGACCAATTTTGATGGAATTATATGCATGTAGTCAAAGGCCTTCAAACATAGGCCACGTTTTGCTAGAATCAACTCGCAGAGAGCGCTGGTTGAAAGTTGGCATGATAATAAGTTATTGTAGCTACGCCGATGAAGACGCGGGTAGCAACTAGTAAAGTATATTTTTTCTTGCTAACATCTTCACTCTGATTGGGTTAAATTTAGCCTTTGCATTTAGGAAAATACATTATTTTAAACAAAAACGACTGCATCCACATTAATTTATATTAATCAGTTTCAATGTCCATATCTCATAAGAGTACTATCGCGAAATATTCGCTGAGTTGTTCCATACCAAAAGAGGGCCCGGGTTGCTTGGAAAAGATTACTGACTAAGCGAAAACAGTTCAGTTGTATCGTTAGGAGTTTTTAACCGAATCGACAAATCGAGAAGGTTCTCAATTTGGCTGTATGTTTTTTTGGATATTTGTTAGGTGATTACTCGGCCCGTAGCCAACCGACTATAAGGTTTTTTTTTTATGGTTCGGTTACTATAGTTTAATGCGCTTAATTATTATATTATGTTCTTTTCTACACAATAGAGAGCTTTTATACAACATTGTTTTGTACACAATTCGAAAAGTCCTCAGTTGAATTAACAAAGAAAAAAATCTTATAATAAATTTAGAAATAATAATTAAAAGACTTAATTATTTCTAAATAGTTAATTAAAAAAAACCTTTATTGGTAATATTTATTATTCATTTATTTAATATTTCTTAATGTTTTTAAATGTTGCATCAACTGTTGTGCCTGTTTTACAAAATACATTAACATATAGACACTTAAATTGTATTATTTACTTATTACATATACATAGATAATTACTTCAAAACATACAAGTGTTCGACAATAGTATAATAAATAATGTGGTTTGTATCTAATCATGTAATACCAACAAATGGTACATCGATGACACAATCACTCATAGAATCAATCATGATTTTATTGCGTAGCTTTCTCTGCCCTTATAGGTACCTCTGTCGCGTGATGTCACTCCCTTTTAGGGCCGACGATTTGCCGTTTTCCTCTTATATTGATTGACATAATTTATCTGTCACTATTGCATAATTTATGTTCTCTGCGCAACCTTCGAACCTCCAATCGTTTTTAATTGTGTTATGTTAACATTTTACAAAGTAAAAAAAACATACATTTTTGAGATCAATAAAACATTTTAGGAAGTCTTTGTCTTTTTTTTATGATATTGGAAGGCAAACAAGCAGACGGATTTCCTGATGGTAAGAAATTCACGCCGCCTTGAGAAACCAAAGGTGCTAATGGTGCGTTGTCAACCTGAGGCCTCGAGTAAAAGTAAGTTTACCGGCTACCTTACCCTCCAAACCGGAACACGTCATGACGTTGTGGCGGAAGGAATAGGTAGGGCGGTGGTACCAACCCGGTTGAGTCGCTGCGAAACTCTACCACCTAGTCAGATGTCCCGGTGTTAGTGGCAGTAAGCCTATTCTCGCCTTTTACGAACTGCCTGGCAAAAAGGCAGATGGTCTATTCTGCAAAGGACCCCGGATCAACACGTTTTCGTTATTTTTAATATTTTTAATTTTGTTAATACCATTAGCGTATAAACCCCTTGGTTCATTAAGTAAAACTAATTACAACATAATCGAAAAATAAATATTCCAGGATAAATTACACAAATTCAGATATTATAAGTAGGCAGATTACTTTAAGAATAAATTCAAGGGGCACCCAGATAAAATGTTCATAACACTAATGCCTACCCTTGAAGAGAATTGAACCAGAGTCTCGCAATAGGTGTGTATGGTGTACACTAGCCCCTAAATCAATGATGAGGTCAAGATGAATAAAATTAAATATTTTTCCAAAGAGTATATAAATACTACGTAATAAGTGGCGGGACTTACATAGATAAATAGCAAACCCGAATTTTATATAAAGTTTACTTAAAGTGACACATGTCACTTGACATAATATGGTCAAAAAGGTACAACCCGTATAATTTGAAAGTAAGTCTAAAGGCATTCAGATATAAGGCAACTAGTGACATATGGTTTAGGCGAATAAAAAACACAGCAAACTTATTTTTTTTAATTTTTTAATATGAAAGTTGCGCCAAACTGTATTTTGAAAAACAGGTTGTATCACCAAAACACCGTTTATAGTCAATTGACCGAGGTAACCCTATCACACAAGTCCATAAATTAATATTATACTTCAACACTATATTCTTAATTAGAGTTAACGAAATGAGATTAAGTAGTAAGCTCACTGGTCTCACATAAATAATGACACCAATTAAATGATAGCAAAGCTGTCACTATTGACACTAAATATATGAATTTATGTGTGAATAATGATTAATAACGTCATTTTCTCGTTTAAAACAAAAAATTGAATTTAATAATATTTTGACACGAAGTGATCAACGCTAAAAATTAGAAAGCGGATTTGAGACTCCATCCGCTAGATAAGAAATTATATCAAATAACATTTCTGCAGCACGCTTATGCGCGTTGCGTGTAAATGGGTATAATTTTGTGCATCCCGTCTGTTTAATGGAACTTGTCTACCGGTTATTATGATGTAGAGTTTTGTGCAGCATATCGCTCGGATTAGTATTTTTTTACATATTTAGCCACAATAATGTCCAATCCCTTGTTACGTTCCGTATACTAGTAGGTAGGATAGCCGGTAGCTAGCATTCATGGCAGATGACGTCTAAAGAAACAAGCGACGACGACTAACATCCATCGTCTCTATAGGTGATGGTTGTTCCTAATCATCAGGAGAGCCACCAGAGTGTTCACTCATAAAAACCTATACTCAAAACTGAAACTTAACGATGAGAATAATAAGGCTTTGGTATAACCTACCCGAATGAAAATTACACTGTTCTCTATAACAAGAAATTTTTATTTCATGTTTCACACAAACCAACGCTTACACATAAACGATAAGTTAGTATATTTGCAACAGTAATACCGTAATCGATAACATTTTGTTCTACATGAGCGTTAATGTTGTTACATTTACGATTTCGCAAATTTCGATTTCGAACAAGTACTTGATGTTTTAAATCGAACAAAGGCGGAGAATAAGGCGTACATTTACGAAACTCCCAAAGGTCACTCGTTCACAACAGGTGAACTAATCGAAAACTGTTAGTGACAGAAACTCTACCAAGAAACATTCTCGAAATGGAAAACTATTCGACACGAAACTCGAATCATACTTACGAAGACTTTTGTCGGCTTATTTTGAGAATTGGTTACGTGACAGTATAATAACGCTTTCATGAAATTTGTTACATATATTTTTGTCGCCCATTGTTGCCAGGTTTTCTTAAAAACATTTACGTAATTTGCTTACAAATTATTATAGAAATATTGTTATAATAATTTGTTACGCATGGCATGTTTCTCGGCAGTAAAGCCTGTCCGCCTTGGCAAATTTGGTAGTTTAAGATTAACACATTTTTTGGCATGTCTATTACATATATTTTCTGGCAGTCTTACTACGTACCGATGGAGTTCAGAATTCCAAGTGTCGTAGCACATGCATGCTTCATTCGTTACAAAACGGAATCAAATATTCGATTTATAGATTCTCTATTGGATATCGATAAGAGTTCGTGTTAGCCTGCAGACCTCTTGCATGTTATTTCTCTCATGTCTTATTCATTTAAGTTATCAGTACAAACAGTTTGATCTGTTACAGTTGTTTTACAATTTATAATAGTTAGTAGTTGCTTGTATAACACTCTTACTCAACAGCAAAGGGGTTAGTTTAGTTTTGTTATCTATTAAATTAGGAAGTAAGAAAGTTAGTTCAAAAGGTCAGAAGACTTTCGATTTTTGAACTTTTTAAACGTTTTCAAGATAATCTTATACCTATATAAAAATCAATTGCCGTTCGTTTGTCTCGCTAAAACTCGAAAACAGCTGGTTTGACTAATTAGTAATTTTGGCTTTGAATTATTTGTGGAAGTCTACAGAAGGTTTAACAGATAAGAAAAAAGGGAAAACATGACACTGTTACTATGGCGGCAGGAATAGGTAACGAAACAGGTGGATGCCTAACCGGTCAAGTTGTTGCACGATTCCCGACGGGGGCATTTGTGTGATGAACAATTAGATGTCTGCGTTTCCGTGTCTGGGTGTTTATTAAATTTATTCTAGTATCTATTTAAGTATTACTTTGTATTAGTATCGTCGACTAACACCCATAACACGAGCATACAATTTTCTTACTTTGGGGTTGGATTCAATTTGCGTAACTTGTCCAGGGATATTTATTTATTATTTATTATTATCACTCTTCCACAAGTGGAACTTCGTATGATGGGTTCAGATATTTATTTACAGCATCATCAGGGCAACACATTACAGATAGATTGCGACGACTTAAAATATCGGTAGCACCATCTTACCTGGGTGGTGATTATGTAACTCAGTTGTCAACTCAAACTGTAAAAGTGTACATCAAATGACGTCATTTGTGTTTGCTATCTTTATTGTATTTCTGTTGGTCACTGGAGATAGCAAATACAAAATACGTCATTTGACAGCGATTCGATGTACACTCATCCATTTTGTGGTGGTACCTCCCTGTTCCTACCATCATATTCATCATCATCATCATCACATCAGTGGTTAAAATTTATCGTATTCCAGTCAAGGGGTAAAACAGCTAGGCAAAGGTATTCACACAAGAATCTGAAAATCACCAACCGGTTTTAATTTTTTTACTTTCGATAGGTACACATCTACACACCAATATGCAATATGTACTTGTACTACTACTGATGCTGGGAAAACTAAATCCGGTTAGCTTATAGGCTGAAAAAGAGTGTTGTGGAATAACACAAGTGTTTTATGCAATTGAATTCCACCACGGGCCGATGCCATAAAAAGTATCGATCCCGACATAACATCACCTCAAGTAAGATAGATATGTATAAGCACCAGCTCCAGTGTCTATTTCTAATCACCAGGAAATCCGTATGTTTGTCTTTCAATAAAACTAATAAACACTTAAGTATTTCACACAGCGATTACTGATTGAACTTGTAGAATCGTGATTAGCGAACATGAAAAGTCGCGGAAGGAGCATAACACCATACACACGATCTGCTGATAATGGTCATGAACTGCCACAATGACGTGTGCAGACTTTATGTCAGTGCAACACAAAGACACAATTTTTGGCGTACAAATGTGACGACCCCATCACCAGTTAACGAAATAGCAAGGCTATAAGGGTAATGTAACAACAAAACCGATTAGTTAATTTTGTATCATGAAAAAACATAATAAATGAAACAGTAGAAATGTAAAGAAAGAAGTTTCATCTAGGTCAGAAAAAAACACGATTCAATAATCTAATGAGTTAGATTGCATAATTATTAAACTATCATAATCAGACAAGTGGCAGTAATAAGGGATAGCCCGTATCAATACCACCGACCACTCAAATCGACATTACCTCGGTGCTCGCCACCGTCATGTTCCAGTTTGTAATATGGGCTAATCAATATTCTAAGCAAGAGGCAGTTTCAAGGCTCATCGTTAACCTAGCCCAGTAACGGGTTGACAACGTGCCGTCAAAACCTGTAATAGATGTAACACTAGATGTTGATTGTAGTAAATACTGTAATAATTTATTAAAACCTAGCCAATTCAAACACAACTGTCGGTTTTAAAATATTAATTTTGCATGTCTTTTGTCAAACTAAGAAATCAGACACTTTTGAAATACAGAAACCCTTTAAAAAATCTTACTAAACCATCTCGGTCGCTTCAACTTTCAAACAAAAAAGAAACGTATTCAAAATTGGAAGTTATGTTGACATTTGATAGACAAGTCTTCTTTCTTTCTTTCTTTAGGTATTGGCCTTCACGTAAGTATTTTGCCATTAGTCATTTGATGCAAATAGAAATTTGCATCAAATTTTATATCAATTATAATTAGTCATCAGTCATAAGTCGTCAGTAAGTCATGTCTGGGTCTTGAGTAAAACGGTGGCTTTGTTACTCAAGCTCGTCTACTGAGATTTGGCAGCAGCGAGGAAATACACGATACACTAATTTCTTCATGATTACTTCATTTGTGCACTTTCACTGAACAAAATTAATCTAATTCCCACCTAAATTAACTAATTTCACTCAATATAAACACGATATTCAATAACTATGAAAAAATTACGAACATCTTCATTCACGATGGCGCCAAAACTCCGACAGACAAGTCAAACTTAAAATACCCCTCTTTTAATCATCGAGGGGTTAAAAGGAGTTTTTCCCCAAAATTCAAAACTCGCAAAGAGTTTATAGCTGCCACTTTACTAACGAGACAACTTCACCGATTATGATATAACACATAAGTTGAACTATAACCTTAGACACTAAAAAAGCAGGTCGAGCTGTTAGCACGTAACATTGTAACAAACAAAACCAGACGAAGCTGTCATTTATGTAAAGCAGGCCTTACAGTAGGTTTTGACAAGCTTTTATTTAAACTAGTGGTCGCCCGTTGGTCGAAATTCAACAATAATAAATTTTAATATCTTGTTGATAAGAACGCCATCTTCATTTTTCAAGACCAACTACTTTGTTTTCAAACTTGTTAGTGCGCCATCTGTGAGCTTTTATCGTTATTATCAATGTATTTGTTTGTGTGTGTCAAATGCATGGTAGCGTGGGTAATGTTTTATTTATTTATTTATTGTACTATTAAGCATTATTATTAAAAAACATTAAGGTTCTGCACTTCTCCTACACATAAACTATAAGTGTGCCAAATTTTATGCTCCTCCGTCAGCGCATATTTCGTAAAAGGGGTTCAAATTTTTGGCATTCCGTATTAATATATAGATTGCAATGTAAAATTAGTCTACGGGTGAAATATTGTAACTCGATTTTAAAGCAGATATCCTGAAACGAGTAAACTGTATTTTGAAATACATTCTTAAGTCCAATAATAATGAAATGTTATGAACCAGCGAAGCTGATATGATGATGGAGGCGAAAGATGTTCATAGGTTACGTGATCATTGGGTTATTAGGTCCGGGCTAGTTTCTAAAATAGACCACTTGCCTTCCTGCCAGAGAGCTCATGAAAGGAGAGCATAGGCTTAACGTCACTAGCATCGTGACATCTGACTAGGTGCTAGAGTTTCGCCGAGCCTCGTCTGGATTGGTACCACCGCCTTATTTATTCCTGCCACAATAACGTCAGTGCTTGCTACTGATGTGTTCCGGTTCGGACGATAAGATGCCAGTAAACTTACTTTTGCTCGAAGCCTAACATCCCAACATCGGGTTGGCAACGCACCATTACCACTTTTGGTGTCTCTATTCGGCGTGAATTTCTTACCATCAGGAAATCCGTCTGCCTGTTTACCTTTCAATATCATAAAAAAATAGGAACTAAATTCTAACATTACCCCAATCATGTTTGGGCTTATCTGACACGTCTTGAAAAGCACTCCTCAAATCTACTGCTGGGAATAGGCCATATAAATAAAAGCTTGTCAAAAAATGATTTTTTCTTAAAAGCTTATTGTGTAAAGACAACGAAAAAGCAGAAGGCTCTCTTGATAATAAAAAAACAAACTATGCTAATAGACACCATAGATGCTGCTGGTTAATCCATATTTCACGCCGGCATTTGAAGCCACGAATACAAGTCTACTAGCACCCATTACGTTTTATCGAACGGAACACTACAACGGCAAACAGCTGAACCTATTTGGCAGGCTTTTAGTCTGTGTTAGTCTGTGCACCTCGAGTACCATAGACCATCTACTTTTCTGCTAGCCGCCATAATATCAATGTTTATGAATGTCGTGTTCCGTTCTGGAGGGTGATGTAGCCGGTACGGTACACAGGCACATCAGGACGCACCTACAAAATCTAGGGCATCTATAGGCCATACTTTCTGCTACCATCCGTAGGAGAGCCGTATAGTTCTTCGCTGTCTTATCATACAAAAAATGAATAATTAAAGCAGTGGGGTGACCACCCTGGCAAAGCTTATTCTACCACCTACAGTGTATTTTTAGTGTATAACATAGCATGAAAATAGATATGTAACTAATGTAACTAACTGTGTAATAGTTACATATCTATTTTCATGCTATGTTAAATTCCGTGACTAACAACAATTAATGTCGAGTTTTGCGGCTACTCGCCCAGATTGGCATCTTATCTGTTTTTTACACCACCACGTCAGTGCTTTCAACTGTAAGGTAGCTGGAAAACTTGTTAATGGCCGAGAATTGACCTCTTAGCCTAAGAGCGTACTCATTCCTTTGAGGTCGACAATGCATCTGTGATAGGTACTTCTGATGTTGCGGAGTGTTGCTATCCGATCCAATAAAGAAAGTTGGAGCACTACCTCGTAAATTTGGGTATCTTTATCCCAATTTTTGTAAGGCGGAGTAATTTTGTAAAATATTACCATTTTTTTTTATAAAAATGTTACTAGAAAAAAATTAGTCGACTTCAGTAGACCGGGCACATACCTCCTTTTCAAATTTGTACCAACTGCCTTTTACAACGTACCTGAAATACAGAAAATAAGTTCTTTACTTCAAATATTCTCTAGCGAAGGTCTGCAATCAAGCAGTCATAAGACAAATTACTAACAAACGATTTAAAAAGGGAGTTTTGAATACGCTGGCATTTTTTTCTGTTGGTTTGCTCAAAACTTTTCGCTTAAGGCAGCCTTTCCCAAAGTGGGCGATAACGCCCCCTTGTGGGCGCTGGAAGCCTAGAGGGGGGCGGTATAAATCTTGAAAAAAATGTTTTTTTAAACTAGGCGCAACAAATATGTTATTGAGGTTATTGACAAGAAAAAAACGAGGGGGGGGGCGCTACAAAACAACTGATTTTCAAAGTGGGCGTTACATGAAATAAGTTTGGGAACCTCTGGCTTAAGGGCACAATTTATATGAATGCAGGTGCTTCTCATATGGTCTTACTAAAATTTGATCAAAGTCTTACAAGTAGTTTTTGAGTTACGTTTAACGACGCGTGTTTAATAGGTAACATTTACGGTGTTATATGCAAGGAAGATTTAGGTCCCTTTTGCAAATATTTTTTTATGGGACTGGATGAACAAGAATCGGAACAAGGAAACGCAACATTAGCGAAAAATACACAACAGATGAGACTGGTGTGTAATTGTCTTGTCGTCAGGTATTAAAAATATGTGCTCAACTCTACTAGTTTCCCTTTCTACTTCAGTAGGTACGAAACACACTATGTTAAAAACTGCCAGTAATCCTCAAGAAATCCAACATGTCATGTATCTAAGAACCATCTTGATCACATTAGCTTTCAGACAAAAAGATCCGCATTAAAATCGATCTATCGAAACACACGCACACACACGCCCGCGCGCGCAAACGCACTCACGCACACACCGGGTGATAGGATCGTTACATGCCGACATCGAACATTAAATAACTCTAATCTCTCACATTTCGTGATCTCATTAACTATTCAACATTATAGCACAGCATCCGTATAAAATTCGCAACATTAAAACATCATTGCTACAAGAAACTGGTAGTCGACAAATCATACTCCAGGCCCCCAATAAATCGCTCCGAACACTTTGAACAAGTCCTATTCGTTTCGCTACGGGCTCAACGAATTCCCGTGATGTACGGTCAGCACCAAAAGTCTATACATAATTTTTCAGATTAACAGTTCATAGATTATGTACAAACTAATCATACTTGTAATTTTTCCACACTCCCAAAATAAGATATGAAATCATTCTGAGATTATGAATAAGGCCTAACACGCATTAGGTAGCATGGCTACGACCAAGCCAGCTAGTTTAACATAATTTAATGATTACCTACAAACCATGAACCATCATATCATGTTAACTAGCTGCCGCTGCCAGGTTGCCTAGTGCGCGATATGCTTTACTTGTAGTTTTATTTACTATTTTCACACTCTTATTTACTATTTCACACTCTTATTTTCACACTCTTATTTACTTATTTACTATTTTCACACTCTCTTAAAAAGAAAACGTCATATCAGCCATGACCTTAATCTTCAACATCCTTTTCTTGCTGAAGATGGATTCCTATCTGACACAATTACAAAACAAAGGTTGGTAAATAGAGAACGAATGCTAAATACTTGTTATATTTGCTAACTTGTCTCATATAAAAAATAATAAATATAAACAAATTATTTTAGGCATAATACTACAAACAGAATCTAACAACCACAGAAGCAAATTTTATATGTGTGATAAGCATTTTGTCTAACGATAGTATTAGATAGCTAAATGCTTAATAAAAACTGGAATCAACTATGTTCACCTTTCGCAAAACAAATGTCTGCCACCGTCGGGAACTGAACTCATTGTACACAATTGGTTGTTGGGGTTAGGGGTGTATGACCTTTCGACTAATGACGTATTCAACGAATACAAGTACAAACTAATTATAAATATCTCAAACCCACACCATTGTACACAAAGTGGTAATGTCATCTTTATCTTCATTTTTGAAAGGAGCAAATCATACATACATCAGGGTACCATAAATCGCTCTTTACACCCTGAACAAGGCCTATTCATCTCGCTGCGGGCTCGACAAATTCTCGTGATGTGGAGGGGATAAATAATGAGATCGTTTTCGTTGGTGACAAATGGTTTTGTAATATATCCCGACGATAAGTAGCTTCAATTTAAAAAGTACTGCATAAAATATATTATTTGTGAGAACTTTATAGCTTATTCGCTTCTTATAGTTTCCCTTCTTAGGTTCCGTATTAATAACATACATAAATTTTGAATGAGATGTGTCCGTTCGTTTAAATTACACAAAAGTTAAGAAAGAGTTAGTTTGAGATAAGCGTTTATCCTTTACATCTTAGATCTTCGGAATCGTTCCATTAGTGACTTGACTGTTAATATTATAAATGCGTAAGTTTGTCTGTTTGTTTTTTACTCCTTCACGCAAAAACTGCTGAACCGATTTTCATCAAATTTGGTACACACATAGAGGGTAACTTGAATTTACACATAGGATGGTATTTGTCCCAAAAAATGATCCTGTGGGATCATTAACAACGCGGGCAACATCTAGTAACAAATAAATAATACAAGCTGTTGCATTTTCCTTCAATTAAACATAAATGGCCAAATTTAATAAATTTTCTTGTCTACGCTATATTGATACGTAAACTTCTGTGTTAATAATATACTAGGTGTTTTATTTTATTTAATTTTATTTAATTTTTTTTTCAGGTCGGTTAAGCCATTTTGACGAATTCGCATTAAAAAGTATTAATAGGTTTTAAGCCCTAAAAACCATTCCTAGGTTATAAATAATATTGTAAATTATTTAAATCTAAGTTAGCTTATAAATTGTTAAACAACCCAGGAGCTAGTAAGCTTATGGGTAGCTTAAGCTTGCATGCTAAATAAAAAAGACTTTGCCATCAGACCTTACTAAATTCAGGGCAACTTTGTTTTTATTAAGAAAAAACTTTAAATACACATTTTAAGCTGCCCGAACCGGGCATCAAACCCGGCATCTCGAAATTGTTAAAACCGCGCGGTGAGCAACTATTAGCCAAAAAAAATATAATTATTGTCAATTTAACAATAACATTTGTTATCATATTGTTATATGATTGTCAGGCAGGAATACTGTATTTATTCTGATCTACAACAGGAATTCGAACTCTGGATGCCGTAAATTTCACGAGTGCTCGATAGTTTCGAAGCACATAACTCAAGTAGCCAGCTCTCCGGTACGCCGCAACAGCATCTGTATCGTGAACAATGCTTATTGTTTTACGCCTCCAAAGGCAAGCTATAACGCGACAAGTATTAAGGGCCGTTTGTAACTGCCCACAGCGACACGACATAATAACTATCGGTAGCGGCCGCATAACCAACATGAGACCTTAGAGCTTAATATCAACAATATACTGCCTCTAGAACTAATAAAATGTACATTGAAACAATCGCTTTAAGATATATTTGTAAGATCATCAATAAAACGCAACCATGCTTGTAGTTATGATATTATTTCCATGACTTAAAAGAATTTTCTACAACAAAATCTACTTCAACCATCCATAAATCTTATAACCATAAATAACAATTAGATGAATTGGTTCTGATAATGACATAAGTGTTATTTGAAAAAACTTAAAAGACTCCATTTATTAAGAACTAGGTGTTGCCCGCGGCGTTGCCCGCGTGGTCCCACAAGAACATTGTTTCGTAATAAAACCTACCCTATGTGTTAATCCAAGTTACCCTACATGTGTGTAACAAATTTAATGAAAATCGGTTAAGAAGTTTTTTACGAGAAGGAGTAACAAACAAACAAACATTCGCATTTATTATAATAACAGGATATCCAATTCATTACAATCATCAAGTTAGCCTCGTAAAAGCGAAGTGCTTATACGAGTTCGGACTTTGGAGCCTTAAATAAATAAATATCCTGAAAAAATACAAAGTAGATAAATATCTTAACGCCCGCATCTCAAAAGGCCTAACAGAGATATAAACCAGGTCGCACACAATTAGCCGAAGTGACTAATTGGTTCCACAATGTATATTTTGATTTGCCCAACCCGGGTATTGAGTACGAGTCCTTAAGTAGTCAACGCCAGCACCGGACCCCGAGACCAAGGAGGCGATCAAATAAGCTTGTATTTAAGCCAACCGCATTAACTTTTTAGTATCCATCCACCATAGTACCTACTACTATTTAAATTATGCGCTTCGGCTTTACACTCTTTACTCTTTTTACACTTTATACTTTTATTTTTAAATTGGCTGACCTAATCTAAATTGCTACAACAACCAAATGCTAAATGTTAAAATTAAGTAGTTTTTTGCTTTAATGATGTACCAACGTAACCGGTAGGCTTAAGTGTAACAAAAGCTTAAAGTGTATTGTGAAAAAGCAAAAGTGTTGGTAAAAATGGAATTCCACTGAGTGCCGATGTAGAAAATATTAAATCCACATAACGTGTAAATAACATCGTTTTTTATCCCAATGACGACAATTCTACGTTTTATAATACACAGCATGCGCCTATAACAATTTTTATAACATATTTAAACTTCTATCTCCGCCATAAAGATGCATAGTTAATGTAAGAATAATTACAATTTTATTGACGATAAAGTCTGTCAATAGTCTTAACATGTGAATTTCGCTTATCTCCAAATTCCAAATATTTGGGTAATTATTGTGATATCGATGAAAATAGACAAATACAGCTATTTGTACCAAAAACCAATAATAAAAATTGGTGTCAAATATTTGACTTGTAAATTCTTTTTATCTGTCGCACGCTGTGAACTACACGCAGGTAACGACAAACTGTAAAGAAAGAAGAAAAGAATATTATATTGATGCAGAATATGAACTTAGAACGGACGTTGTCTTGCTTTAACTACACTGTTTTTTTTTCATACGAACATTCTTCTTACAATAACACAAGAATTAGCAAAACCACATGAGGAGGAGTGCAGAACGCTAATATTTTTCAATAAAAAAGTGCCTCTGTGGTCTAGCAGTCCGGGTGTTGGACTTGACTGCATGAGGTCCCGGGTTCGAATCCCGGGTCGGCCAACAAAAAGAAAAAAATTGGATTTTCCAATTTTCTAATAAAAAAAATGTTGGTCGGGATTGGAATTGTGCCCGGTTGGCGATAGGCTTGCCACCTATCACATTGTGGGACTTAGTATCTTCGGCTAGTCGTGGGTGCCTCGGTTGTACCTCTGCCTACCTCTTCGGGGATATGGGCGTGAAGATACTTTAAAAAAAGTGTAAGTGTACTTATATACACGCGTTAGAAGTTATTCTTCTTCGACGTAATAAGATAAAAATCTTTTTTAAAAACTAAAATGTTATCTATAGCTAACTTCATAGCTAACTTCATCATGTCGGTTTTTCGTGACGGTGTGCGCGCGCATCGTAAAAATTTACCCTCATAATTTTTTCCTAACGTGCCAAAAGAAGTATAACTTCAATAATGGTTATAAAGTACATTAAATCAATAAACAAAGCATTACCCACACTACCACGCATTTGACACACACAAACAAATATATTGATGATAACTATAAAAGATCACAGATGGCGCACTAAAAACTTTGGAAACAAAGTATTTGGTCTTGAGAAATGAAGATGGTGTCAACAAGATATTAAAGTTTATTATGGTCGAATTTCGACCAATGGGCGACCACTAGTTTAACATATTGTTTGTTATGAACTTATCTCATAGTAGGTACTCTAGGTAAGAGAAACAGTGTTGCCAAAATTCAATCTTAAAAATACCTAACAGAAAATACCGCAGTAGTGCTGCAGTGCAGACTAACAAACTTCTATGGCATGTCAGACGATATGAAAACTGACAAGATTTACGTGTAGCAATGTAAGAGAAGTATCCTCTTTACCAACTTTTGCCAAACTCGGCTCGACTGAATAAAATAAGTTGTGTTACAAAGAAGCCAATTTGGCGGAGCTCTGTGTTGGCTGTGTTTCAAATTATTAAAGTCTGATAAATCCTTGGTTATGAGCTGTGGCATTTTAAATATTAAAAAAGTGATATACGAGACGAGTTATCGAAAAGACGTTATTTTTAAACGAAATTTAAAATCCAGGATATCATTTAGGGAAACGTCTTTAACTCAGAAGATATACCGTTGACACTTATGCTATTTTAACGATTAAAGACTGATTTTAATAAACTTTATAATACATACACATCGTCAATAGCCACCAAAGATATTTGTAGTGCGTTCCTATCGCTAGGACCTTAAAAATCAATGCACAAGTTTGTGTCTACCTTACTCTCTAAATCGGAACAAGACAATGGTGTGCACTGACAAACACATTTAAAAAGTAAGATATAACAATTAACAATCATTTAAAATTATCGATAATTATTATCCGACCACGATAAAGTTTAAACAAGAATAAACTGAAAAACACTTTTTTTTAAACATTATATTTGGTTTACCCAGAGAGAAGTTCCGAATTTAGATGTATTTATAAAAGCAGTGGAATTGACATTTTCTGGACGCATGTGAAACCGAAGAAACTTCGAGTCGCAAGTGTGAACAAGCGGTAGTTATACTATCAACAAGCAATAGCGAATACTCGTGAGATAACATTCGAATTGCGTATAATAGCAACTTAAGAGCACAACGGAATCACGTAATAAATTACGTTCACAAAAAGTTCTCCGATGAATAAGTTTCGTAGTAAAAAGTTTAGTAAATGGAATCAACCGATAAAAAAGTTTCGACTGTACAAAAACTTGTATTAAATTGCTTATTGTAATAAATAAGCTGTTGTCATAAGTGAGTTATGTTTAAAATGTTACAATAACACATTAATGTTATATTAACAAAGATCAAATTGTTTTAAACAACTTCAAAAAAAGGGGGAGGTTACCTGCCTAATTACTGTTTTAATATAACATGTTATTCCATTTTTTCGTCATTTCGGAACGATTCTAGATTTTGTATATTTTGAAAGAGCGTACTTTAGAGATAGTCCCATTAGTATGAAGCCTGGATCTGATGAAGGGAAATCGAGAAAAAATCTCAATTTTCGTGTAAGTGAATGACTTAGATATTGAAATGGAAATCGGGTTTTTGCATTTTTACTGCGCTTAGCTTATTTTTTTGTCAAAGTACTGTGTAGCAACTTGCCTGGGTCCACTGGCTAACTTATCGTTTTTAACAGCGTTTATCACTATCGTGTGTCGGTCCTGAGGTTAGAGTCGCCGGTTGACTTGTACAATAGGTACACTAGCACCTAAGTCACAGAACTGGAAGTTTGCAATCCAGGTGCTTTGTATCAGTATTCCGGTTCGATTCATCTTATAAAATACCTTTCATATAAAATATGTCGTCTTTTATAAACCTTAAATTATATTTCAGTGTAGAAACAAAACATTTCTGAAGTGAAACTTCTTTAGAATCGTTGTTAATTCAAAACGGGTGCAACGGGAAAGCGACAGGTGAGGGACACAAATATATATTCATCTCACTCTTTTGCAGGTAAAAGACACATATGAGAATGAGATGAGAGATTCATCTCATTCTTCTGTCGATTTACTGAAGTTTCACTTCTATCGCCCACAAACCTATTTTTTACATTAAACTATCTTTAAATGACAGGGTACGTAAAAATATACATTTCATTATTTAAAGTGTGATTAGCTTACGTAAAAATAACGTTTGAAAAGCTATTAAGTATTTTTTAAATGTTTTTACACCTAGGAAACTTAATTTTCGCTTTCTTCCGCAGAACGTCTTTGTTAAATCAACCAACAGCTGATTTTTTTATCTGTACAAACTAGCAAACAAATATCAATGATTTATTGCCGCAAGTAATATAAATAAATTATTTAATAGAATTGAATATAAAATGTATAGATAAAAATACGTAGACTATACTTTGCGGTTAAGGAAAGAGTTATTATGTTAGAAATGAATATTACGGTTAGTTTTTTTTTATCTTTTCAACCGACTTACAAAAGTAGGGCGTTCTCAATTCGACTGTTGTATGTTTAAACAATTAAAATAAGAGTTTGATATTAATTTTTTTGCAAGATATGTAGACAATTTGATTTCAGAAGTTGTTTCAAACTTATATTGATGGAGGTACGACTAAAATTTTTCAAATCATATTTACAATGCAGATTTATGTTTTCTTAAACGATATAATATTTAAATTAAAGCCAGTTTTTGCAATTTGACTATGTTTAAAACGTTAAAATTTTAAACAAATTTCATCGATCTTGACTAATAATTTGTGTTAACCACACTAGTATCGGTTCAAATCGAATTTCGAATCACTTTAGGCCAGCGAGTCCCGTAGCATCTAAGGTGTTATCAGGCTACGGTTGTCCCACATCATCAGGAGAGCCGCGTGTTTGTCCGACATTAGCGAGCACATTCACAATTGAATTAGTATAATTTAAGCATAACAAAACTGCAAATAATCGATTTCGATTTCAATATGATGACACACAAACACACTGAATATTTTTTTTGATAGTGGGAAAATCTCGAAATTACGATTTTCAGATAAAAAAAAAACATTTTCAAACGACGAAAAAGGAGGTTCTCAATTCGACCCGTATGTTTTTTTTGTATGTATGTTATTCGATTATTCGGGTGTTTGTGGACGGATTTTCAAAATTGTTTTTTTTAATCAACCTATACTCCCGCGGTGGTCCAATTATAATTTGGTCCAGGTGTACATTAGGATTCATGAGAAAACCACATATGTTCAAAATTTGAATTCAGTTTTTTGCAGTTTAATTGCGTTTAAATTATTAAAATCTGTTCATAAATGACGGAGAACTCGACTAACAATTAACCAGACATAAAAATATAAATATAGTCGAACATACAACATTCTCCCCGTGTTGGTCCGGGCCAAGGCAGCTCGTAAAAGGCGAGCATAGGCTCACCGTCACTAACACCGTGACATCTGACTAGGTGGTAGAGTTTCGCAACAACTCACCTGGGTTAGTACCACCGCCTTAACTATTCCTGTCGCCACAACGTCAAGACGTGTTCCGGTTCGGAGGGTAAGGTAGCCGATAAACTTACTTTTGCTCGAGGCCTAACATCCCGGCCTCAGGTTGGCAACGCACCATTACCACCTTTGGTGTCTCTAGGCGACGTGAATTTCTTAACATCAGGAAATCCGTCTGCTTGTTTGCCTTCCAATATCATAAAAAAAATCCTCTTTGTCGAAGTTGGTTAAAAACAATATTTTAAATAAATTAAAACTAAAAACATTTGCATAATTTTCAAGATAATGAAAGCCAAACAAAAATTAGGTTCTTTAATTTTTTTTGTCTTAAAAGCTTCTTTATGGTAAGACAAAAAGTTATCTACAGACACCAAAGATGTTAATGGCATATCTTACATCGTTTCCCCTACATCGTAATAAGAATTAGCCAACAATGCGTTATGATGCAAAATACTACAGTACGTATTGATTTGGGCTACCCTTAATCACATCGTTTGACTGTCTGCATTAGTCATTCAGAATCCAGTAAACAGTTTAAAAAAATTGCTCTGAGTGATGGAGCCTATTTCTACGCTACGATGTCAGTGTTAGCCATTATCAAGTTCCAGTTTGGAGAATTACTTACGAAACTGAAGAGAAAAAGTCATTTATTATCTATAGGAGATGTGTTATTTCGGTCATCAGAAAAATCTTATGTTCTTTCTTTCCTATGTTTTAACTTGATTCTTTCACTGTGGCGACAGGGTCGTCACAACCCTGCATCTAAAACTCACAGCGTTCATGAACTGATATACGATGATGTTTAATAGATGGAAAGTGAAGAAAAGATGGTAGAAGCTCACAGCTGTAATAAATATGTCTAATGAAAATGAACACGAACATTTCCAAGCAAATTATTCAAATACAATTGAGGAATGGGTCTGTGCATAACTCTAAACATGACAGCCGGACATGGAGCCCCTGGTTCCCATAGCTCGGGGACGTTATCAGATAGACGCTACCATTCGCGACCTTCCCTCGAGGTCGAGCTTCGAAAGTACAACGATACCATCACAGTACAACAACCTTCGCGTTAACACATTCTTCATTATGATTAATTTAACAAACGTATTGTCAAAAAAATCTGTAGACAACATACTTACTTACATATAACAATCGCTATACTAAAATGATGACTAATAATAAAAAATCGACTTTTAGCGTGTGTAAAAAATCAGACAGGCTTTTTTCATGATGGTTTTTGAAACGAATTCGCAATATAAAACTGTTGAAGCCGCGACTAATGTTTAACCAACTTTACAAAAATTAGGTTTTTTTGAACTAAATTATCATAAAGTATCTTCAAGCCCATATCTCAGGTAGTCAGAGGCACAACCAAGGCACCCACCACGAGTAGCCCGAAACACAAGTGAAAAGTGTTAAGTGTAATTGGTAGCCAGCTATCGCGAATCGGGCTCATATCCAATCCCGGGCAACTTTAATTTCATGAAAAAATTGAAACATTTCCAATTTTCATAGTTGCCCGACACGGGAATCGAACCCGGGACCTCAAGAAGTCAAGTCCGACGCCGGACCGCTAGACTACAGAGACGACTTCATACAACTATGTGTGTTATTTTGGGAAGTGTTTATGAACCGATTTTGATAATTTTTTTTATTCAATAGCTGGTTCTTGTCACGTGATCTCATTTTAATTTGATCATGTTTTGACTAGTGGTTTTTAAATTATACTAAATAACGAACGTTGATTACAACTACACCATGGAAAGTATAACCCCCAAAAACCAAATTTGAGAAAAGAAGGAAAGGGGAATCGGATTGTTTGTAGCTTTACGTTTCAATTATGTGTGTTTTTTATAAGTATTACAAACAAATAACATGAGAATTTAATAATACATTATCGCCGCACTAAGAATTGCTTACAGGAAAATGTAGCATTAAAGATGTTACTTTTTGCGATTCACTTAATTGTGAAGTACAAAGTATCGGAAGGTTTCTTGCAAAGGGAGGACGCAACAAAAAAGTCGGCGCATCTGAAGTTAATCGAGACTGTAATAACAGTTAAGTAGCAGTTGAGTGAAGCGCCATATACAGTAGATATCAGTTAAGATGTCAGTGCTCCGCTGTCAATAACTCCCAAGGCAATGAGATCTCAATGCGCGGAAGTTGTTGATTGTACCAAAATGGATTCATTACAAATATTAACATCGAAAGATGGAACGATATTCGTGAAGGTACTTGGACGATATAAAAAGACGACAATTTTAGTTAACATTATTATAGATCACTAGTTAATATCCGCGGCAGAGCCCGCGTTTTTAATTTATTTTCCAGGGAAATCACAAAAGTGAACAAGTTATAAAACAATCTATGAGCTTTTCCGGGCCATAGAGAGACTGACTGACAAATAACATAATGATCGGGTCAGGCGTTTTGGCTGTAATTTCAAAAAAACAAGCAAACAAAATTTCAAATAAAGAATCGGTTTCGTCACATATTTTATAAAAACATCAGCCTGCACAGTAGGTTATGAATGTGAGACCATTAGCGACTACGATTTTAATTTAATTGAAGGTCATTTACTGAGCCATTTTCCGTAGTGAGATTAATAATAAACAAGCTAAAACTCAGAACAAGCAACATCAAAATCAATTTTCATCATATCGTTTGTATTAAATTAGAGCCGATAGATGTTTTCCTGTTTTAACTGAATGAAAATAAATTTGGGATTTACTTTCTTACATAA
Organism: Calephelis virginiensis; assembly: GCA_002245475.1. Lineage (NCBI taxonomy): Eukaryota > Metazoa > Arthropoda > Insecta > Lepidoptera > Riodinidae > Calephelis > Calephelis virginiensis. The sequence continues at coordinate 464,014 of NJDC01001027.1, forward strand.
GAAACTTCTTCTGACTACAATTAAGGCAACTAAAAAAAAAGAATAAGCAAAATCATTCGTTCAAACGTGACGCGATGACAGAAGGAAATAGAGATTGATATTAAAATAGGATCAAATTTTAAACAAGCAGGTGGATCTCGAGATGACAAGAGAAAACTTATTTACACTAAAGATGATACTGGTGCGTTGCTATATTATAGCTAAGGTCACGTTTACAAGTTTACCAGCTATCCAACTTTGTAATATTGACGACTATTAACATTATGGCTGGAGGATGAGATATGGCGAGGTAGCAATCTAGAATAGCTGATACACTGAATACACTACTACTAGGCGGTAACACTAATTTCATTTAAAATTTCACTAAAAAACTAAAAGAAATCGCAAGATAAAAAAATCCCATTTCGTAAGCTCAAAACGCATTTGAAAGTGCAACAGTATCAATATCTGAAGCCAGAAGATAATCGTTTACTGTTATCTGTTGTTGAAAGAGCATTACTGTTGTCGGATTTTCCAGTTTACGATATTGAGTAATGTTTATAAATGCGAGAGCAATAATCATTATTCCTATATTTATGGTGAAAGGCAATTTCTACGCTGAATATTTATTCCTGGGCATCTATTTTCGTCGCTGTCCTCTCGTTACACCTTTTGTTTTTAAGTACAGTCAGCTACATAAATTCGTTTTATATAAACGCGTTTTTATTTTTACTACAGACTAGATGTTGGCCGCGGCTATGCTCGCGCGATAGAAACTTAGCTTTCTCGCTGAAACCCGTTTAGATTTCAGGACAAAAGTAGCCTTTTTCTTTCTTCAGTCGTCTAGCTGTTGTCTGTCACTTCATATAGACGTAGAAGTGACTTTTTTCCTAGGTTAGTGATATTAACGAAATATTTTTTCGAAGTAAAAGACATCCAAAACGCTGACCCAGGTTATAAGCTACTATCATAAATTTTAGTAAAATCCCTTCAGCAGTTTTGCTTGAAAAGTGCACAGATAAATCGACATGAATTAAAAAAAACTCGTTTTGGGTTCTTAAATTCAATAAACAATACGTAGCAATCTATTTTTAAAAAAAAATATCATATACAGATTTGGTATAATTATTGCTGCACTCGTTTTAACATGGCGATGAAATTATGCAAAGTAATTTAAAGCCAATTTTTTATAAAAAAAATTACACACACACAACAAATCAACTGGTCTAATTTCATTTCTAACTAGCTGCGAACTTCGTTCGTACAGTTTGTATGGGAAAAATTAAAATGTTTTTCCCAGTTTCCTCACAATCGAACAGGACAAAAAGTATCCTATGTGCTTCTCCCGGTACCTCCCTGTCAATTTTGAGCCTAATCAGTTCAACCGTTCTTGAGTAATAGTGTAACTAACACCACTTTCTTTTATATATAGACTTCTTCAGACTAAAGGAGGCAAGATTGTGAATTCGTCTCCTTGATTAGCTGTCACTAATAACAAAAATCTTAACTTAGTTATAGAATAAAAGAAAATAAAAAAATAAATTTTTACTTGAAGCGAAAAACTGCAAACTCAAACGGACGTTAAAACGATAGCAATGATTTTAATTGGAAACTTCTGTAATAAACCGACTATGTTACTGTCAGGTGTAAAAGCTTAGCTAGATAAGCTCGCGACACGAGAGCGATAAGCTTTCCGGATTTACCCTTTAACACCGTGTTAAGTTTTCTGCATGAAATGCAAGTGATGAATTGCTTATTTAGTAAAATATTAGCTGCAGCTGGCAGATTAGTTTGCATAGCTACCACTGGAAAACATTTTTTATGACTTTAGACGGTGAACTAACCCGCTGTTCTCCTAATGGTAAGAGACCGTAGCCTATAGATACACCACAAATGTTGTAGGTGTGCCCTATCCTGTGGCTCAGGAAGTTCGGGCCTTACATTACCCTCCGGACCAAAAAATAGCAGTCACTAAAGGGGTCTGTAGTCTAACGGTTCAGGTGATGGACTTGACTGCATAAGGACCGGGTTCGAATCCCGGGTCGGGCAACAAATATATAAATTCGGTTTTTCCAATTTTTTCATTTAAAAAAAAAGTTGGTCGGGATTGGATATGTGCGCTCGATTGGCGATTGGCTTGCCATCTATCACATGGGGGACTTAGTGTCTGTGCCTCTGCCTACCACTTCGTGGATATAAGCGTGAAGATACTTACTTACTTACTTTATCTTTATTATTAGGTAGTACGAACTAAGAGTTTGTATCTTAAACGACTTCGAAAAAACGAAGTTACTAATTCCAATTTACGTTTTTATTATTATTTTGTATGTTTGTTGCGCAACAACAGATTTCGAGAAGTCCCATACTCATTTTATTATGCTTAGACTAATGATTTTAGTTACAGAATAAAAAGCATAAATTTTCGATATGTTAAGAGCATCTTTTTAATTATGTGGGACCATCTCGGAATTTTTAGCTAATAGAAAAATAATCATCGAGACGTAGTAATTAAATAATTGGAGTCAGTTTTTAGAGCAATTTTACTGCACTTCAATCATAATTAATAATCTCTAACAAAACCTACTGAACATATTGTAAAAAAGCAAGATCATTTTTACTTACCAAAAATACACTTGCATGTGTCTATACGTGTATTTGTTATTTATAACAAGTTTTTTTTTATATTCGATTCAAAACGTAAAAAGAGATTCAAAAGTTCAAGAGAAGCCACTATTAAAAAAAAAATATTTTCGTAGTCTGTAGTCTGTATGTAGTCTACAAATATACATACATACCTACAACATAATATCTTCACACAAAAAGTATCGACGCCCAAAGAATCTTAGTTAATCTAATATACCCATAGAATACCAAAATTATGTCTAAGCAAAAATTCAAAACATAGTAAGTCGATTGTCTTCCAAAGAAAAAAAAAATAGCGAACAAAAGATACAATAAAGCGGTGTTCAATAATCTTCAAATTATCATTAGAGGTCACGCTAATAGATATAAATAAGGAAAACGTTTGCCATTGTCTTTTCTTAAACACCACTCACAGACAATAGAATTCTGTCTAGCCAATGACCTTCTTGGGCTTGACAGATCAGAACAATGCCATACTGTACCGATACACAGATAAGAAAGCAGTTGACAGATAGGCAAGGCTGACGTGACATGACACAGACAAAAAATTAACAAAAGGAGTGAAAGTTATTAACAATTATCACAGTCGCAACAATAAATCTGAATGGCGATTACACGGTCTCTCGAAGCTTACGCATGGAAGAAAATTGAGAGCGACAGCAGACCCTAGTGGAGCAGACGACAAAAAGCGAAAGAATAACGATTTCATTATGAAGACAATCGGTGTATCTATAACATCGATAGGTTTTATCAGTAATGCAATTATCATAGTCAATAGTATTTTCAACTTAATATCACTAAATGGAGGTTCTAAATTTAATTGCATGTTTTTATAATGCGGAACTTTTTACTGGATAAACATATTTGACAATACTCCGATTCCTCACATCCCTTTAGTGAGATAGTAGTAATAATTTCACCAGTGTTCATGTTTATGTTAACATTGAAAAAAAATATATTTAGTGTAAATACATTCGATTTATTTAAAAAGAAATAAACCGGAATGGAGATGGCGGGTTTCGCAAAATTCTTTTTTCGCAAATTTTCAAAAGTAACCAAAAAATTCCCATTTGGTAAATATTTTCAACTGGATACGATTTATAAACATTTTAATGAAGAACTTAATTTTACAAAACACAATCTGACGTGGAAAAAAATATGCGAAATTTATAGACGCCTTTCACCTATGTAAGATATAAAGTATTTGACTTGACCTCTTCCTATTAACATATTAAATTAAAATTGAGCCAGTTTCGTGCACTTTTCTTTTTAAATTAAAAATCAATAAATTCAGTTTAAAACAATTCACTTTAAACTCATGCTAATTTTAAGAACGATGATCGGTTTTACCTTTTTATTTCACCAATACTTTTGTGTAAAGGTAATACAGCGTATGCACGAGCTTATAAAGAACATTTATTACTGTCTATTTCCGAGCGTAATGTATGTGTGTTTAGTCTACACGGACAGAGATCAACATTCACCTGAATTAGCATGCGGGGCGCGTGCGCACATGTCACGGCTCATTTGGTGGTAATTGTTTATGTACTACATTCGTGATTACTTATGACCTGTCATCTGCATTGTGTACCGAGCTTTATAAATAAATCTTACCGATCATACTAGACTTGTTCTTGTAATATGCAGATACTTTTAAATGAGATAAATTAAATTGCCAGTATTTTTCAACGGCGAAGCAGCAGATAGAATTTATTTTAGCAAGCTTTATTTTTGTGCGATATATTAAGTGCAATGCCAGGCTGAGAATCAAAATATTATGAATTTACCGCTAACCCTTCAAAGTAGAACACTACAGAGGCGAGCACTGACGTTTTGAGGAAGGAGTCTACACTTTCTAATCAAAATAAGTAAATGTATAATTATCCATACTAATGTTAAGTTATAAATCTAATAATTCCAAAATCTAAAATATGGAAGAACTCCATCAAAACCAACGTATACATATTACATAATGTAGCTAAGAACCATCTTGATCACGGCAGGTTTCAAACGAAAACAATTGCATTTAAATCGATCCAACCGTTCAAAATCACGATGACAGAAACAGGCATATACACACAGACACATCAAACTTATCTTAACTTAGGCTAAAAATTGGTGTTATTTTACTCTTTTACCAATAAACTCTTACTGTTTTACGTAAGTATCATTTACAATTCATTAATTAATAATGAATAGCCTACGTATAATAGCATCACCAAGGCTATAATTTAAAGTTGATGATGCTATTAAAAGCGAAACCGGTAGGCTATTTAAATAATCCTACTAAAATTATAAATGCGAAAGTTTGAGTGTTTGTTTGTTTGTTACTCCCTCACCCAAAAACTGCTGAACCGATTTTCAATAAATTTGGCACATAGAGGGTAACTTGGAACATAAGATATTATTTATCCCGAAAAAATGTTCCAGTTAGACCATTAACAACGCGGACAACAGCTAGTAAATTATAAGTGATACGTAAAACAGTACAAATGTATCTTCTTTAAAAATATGATTATCTAGGCGACTAGCGTAATAAGCGCAGATATTTCGTGGTAGGTTATCGTGCTTTGTATATCTACAGCTAGTTAGGTGCAACTGACCGGCCACGTCTCGGACACCCGCTAACGAGGTTCCTAGCTTTTGCAGACGTGACTGCAATAAATACAGACCGAAAGATTAAATGCCAACGTCACTTTCGGGGTACGATGATGATGGAAACGACTTTCTAATGTTGTTTTTGTTTCATCAGTTCGAAACAAGTGAATTACGTCCGCTGACTGGGTCACATTCATTACTCTAAAATACTAATGATTTCTGTACAGATGTTCCTCAATTCTATTTTCTACTGTCCAGTTAGCAAAAAAGAAGAAGGTTGCTATTTTGATGGTGGGAGAGACAGGTCAAAAAGACAGGGAACATCTTTCCCGTTGCTTTTTTATGTGATAAGATAACGAACTAGCACACGTCTCTCCTGATGGTAAGAGATAATCGATATAAACCATAAATACTGTTTTTTGCGTCGCTGTCTTTGGGCTGAGATATTAAATTAGAGTGTAAGTCAAATGTATGATGACAGGAATAGGTAAGGTGTAGGATCCTACTCGGACAAGCTATAGTATATGACCTACATAACCTTTGCTTGCCTCTAACAAGCTCCCTGGCAGTAAGGCAGATGGTATCTTGTACTCAGTGGACTCGGACCAACAAGGACAAAATTGTTGTATAGACTTCTGTACAATTTTAGAAACTAAATGTATTTTTTTTAAATAATCCTAAAGTAACTTATGACCACGTGGGGGTATCACTATCTTATGCTACCTAACTTTAACCACGTGCGCAAGGCCATCCAAAACTAACGACAAGGAACTTGACAATGGCGCCGAGCACTGACGACATAGCGGCAGAAATAGGTAAGGCCGTGGTACCACCAACTTGGCAGAACAGCAGTTTAAAATTATGTGTAAACTGCTGAGTAGTAACACACCACTCTATCACCTAGTGCTCGTTATATTCATTACAAATCAATAAATCAACAGCGTTCTTATGGTATAGACTGCGGACGACATATAACCCAATTACCATCAGTGAATGAAGAGAATGACGTTCCGAAATAACCATAAACTTAAATAAACAAACCATATTTCCGAAAACCAAATGATAAAAAAATCCGTGTCTATGTATTTAATTAATTTCAGAATACATATTTGGGGTGTTTTTATTTGCTTTTGAACAGAAAAAAAATTGTAATCTTCTATTGTTGTCTTTTCGTTACAACATCAAGGAAAACCTATCACATTGATTTTAATGGAGTTTTCAATAATTAAAAATATGTATGTTTTTACCAAAATCCGATTATGCTGTCATTTTAATGACTGACTGAATATTGAACTCAGTTTATAGGTAGGAACGAAGCCGCTCAGGTAGGTTAGCTTGTAACATACCCACCTATTTCGAAGTCGTCAGCAAATCAACATTTAGCAATACTAGCTTTAAATTATGCCACGAAGTAAACATTTTGATTGAATAGCCTGCGTAGGAAGTTAATCTCCCGGGTTAGCCAAAATTGATATTCTGCAATAAAGCATATTACTAAGCCAAATGAAAGGCAACATTATAAATTGCACTACAATATAGAAGCGAACGTTTCGATTTATTTATGCATTTTTATTGCAAATTAAGGCTGAAACGGATGGTCGGACTTTAATTATACATAGGCAATGCAATTAAGTTATACAATTTATTACAAAATTTTTTTTGGCGGACATCGAACAAGTCCGCACGGAAAGAATAACGTAATAATATGAACTAGTGGTCGCCCGTTGGTCGAAATTTGACCACAATAAATTTTAATATCTCGTTGATAAGAACGTCATCTTCATTTCTCAAGACCAAATACTTTGTTTCCAAATTTTTTTATCGTTATCATCAATATATTTGTTTGTGTGTGTCAAATGCATGGTAGTGTGGGTAATGTTTTATTTATTGATTTAATGTACTTTGTAAGCATTATTATTGAAAACTATTAGCGTTGGAGTTTTGGCGCCATCGAGAGAAAAGATGGTCGAAGTTTTTTCATAATTATTGAATTTTGTGTTGATATTGAGTGAAATTAGTCAATTTTGGTGGCATTTTGTACAAT
>NJDC01001027.1:471327-494592 GCA_002245475.1 Calephelis virginiensis
TATCATCAATATATTTGTTTGTGTGTGTCAAATGCATGGTAGTGTGGGTAATGTTTTATTTATTGATTTAATGTACTTTGTAAGCATTATTATTGAAAACTATTAGCGTTCTGCACTTATCCTACACATAAACTATAAGTGTGTCAAATTTTATGCTCCAGCGTCAGCGCCATTTTCGTAAAAAGGGGTCCAAAGTTTTGAAATCACATATTAATGTATAGATTATTTAATTTTTAAAGTAAAGTAGGATGAGCGAATAATAGTCTAAGCACCAGTCGTCATTGGTCATGATAACACATGTCGTAGGCTGAAGCAGACAATAAAATGCTGATAACATTACGTCTTATAAAAAAGACTATAAGACACATTCTCTCACAAGCAAACACAGTATATTTGCTAAAACTTTTTGTTACTTTAACCACAATATTAGAAAAATAAACGAATTTATTTTTAGCCTGTCAATCTGAGCAATATTTGAAAGTAACCCTTCCACATCTTAAAAACCCCAAAATCAAATTTTGCGACCGTTTTAATTATGAATAAGCAAAGTGCACCCTAATAAACGATAGCAGTCCTAGGAAGTAGTAGAGCAATATTAGTAGTAGTAGTAGTAGTAGTAGTAGTAGTAGTAGTAGTAGTAGTAGTAGTAGTAATAGTAGTAGTAGTAGTAAAATAGTAGCAATGGTCCAAGCATTAATCAGTAGAACTACTACTAATCATATTGTAGTGCCGGGCCGAGTAGTCGAAATTTGATTATTTTAAAAATTAATTTACGATTCTGCACTTTCATCAGCAACACAACACATAAATAACACCGACTTGTTTAAACCTATGACCAAAATGTCAGTGCTCGCTGCTGTCGTGTCCAATCGACTGGATAGACTAGCCGATAAACCTATTTCCGCAAAATGCCTAACGCTTTAGCCTCAGATTAGATACGTACGTTTACTACCTTTTGGTGTATTTTATTATATGCAATATTTAATTAATTGTAATTATTTATTGATTAAATAATTAAATATTGCAATGAAATAATATATTTAAAGCAATGTTAAGGGTTGTAGATGATGTAAATATCGCTGTAAGCAGAGAAACTAGCACTGCCGGCGACGACGCAGACGTAACGAATTTAAATAAACTCGCGTGCCAATACCCAATATAAGATAAATATCTATAAACATTCAATACGGAGTAGACTTAAATAAATCTACGATCAATTAGTTGAGAACTAGAATAATTACTTTGAAAATATTATCTCGTTATAATATACTGGTTGAGACGAAATTGAAAAAAACTTCTAAAAGTTCAAAAACGAAAAACCTTACAGAACACAACTATATTTTTTAAATTTCATTTAATATAAACTATCGAAACTTTGCAAAACAAATGTGTGTTAATAAAGGCCAATAACTGGACATAAGCCGGATACGCGGGGAAAAATTAAATTCGCACCTCGTTATACAAAATTGAAGTTCAAAGAAAAAATGATATTAAAATATGCTCATAAAAAAATGAAACCAATCATAATAAAGAAACTTTTAAATTTACTTAAATCGGTTTGGAAACTCACGTTTAACACTTAATAAACATATATAAATACTTTCACAAACAAGATTATATCAGATTTATAACCGCAATAACCAAGGCTATATGAAGTTGTTAACTTCACAAAAACTTAATAATAATAAATTCTCCAGGATGAACTGAGAAAACGATTTGCCAACTAAAACCAGTAAAACACGTAACTTGTCCCTATTTCATAGGTGCAATACCAATAAACACTATAAACGCCTTATCATTGTACACCAATAACATGCAAGTTTGTAGCAAATGTACTTAAAACAATTACCAACAAAGACATTACACAGAAGCGACACAAAATGAGATGTAAAATCAAATGCGGGTGTATAGAGAGGGAAAGAGTCGATGTGGTCTGTCGATAATAGAACTTGGTGTCGATATGCGATACAAGTGCCCCCATTTGTCCCGCGTTAATATGGTAATGAGGCATCCAGTCACGAAGCTCTTTTGAGTTCAAGTGCCTACATAAAACTGGTTTTATTAGACCTTCTAGGTTTATTATCTATTTTACCTTATAAATTTAACTTATAAAATAACGCTTCAATGTGATTTTTTTGGTGTAAATTTATTAAATTTTATTCTTTTCCATTTTAAAATCACTTATCACAATTATTTTATTAGAATCGAAAAAAATAAGGTAGCAAGTAGTGTAAAAATAAAAAAAAACAAAATTTAATAGGATTAAGAACATCCCCAATCTTGCAAGGCTATCCTAGCTCTTCAAAACGCAACGTATATCTATTATTTTAGTTTACACGTTGCGCTTATCTCTTTTTCAAGAAGTATCATCCACAAACTTGCATTTAACGTAATAAAATATAAGCAAATGACACCATATCAATTATGTTAGATAGTGAGTCTAAACCAGTCATAAGGCAACATTTAATACCTAATACATATTAAAGACCTGCAGCTAAAAGCTTAGAACAGTAGCGCATAGCCCTGAAAAGATACTATCAACATCGATGACCGTATAAGGATACCGTAATAAACCACTACAGCCCCACAATGCTGCAACACCGATGTCGTTTTCACTTTTATCGATAAAATCGGACCGATATCGAGCCGATAAGGCGATTCACTAAGATAAGCTACACAGTCCATTTCTATAATCGGCTCTGAGTACAATAAGCTGTTTTAATGCGAACATAATGGCTTAATCAAGTTTAAAGTAGAAAGTAGTCTACGGTTGTCTGCCTTAATAATACTTTTATGCAATAAATTAAATATGGCCACCTTATTATATAACACATAATCAGATCTGTGGGACAATGCAGATTTAAGTGCAATGTTTCATTATCCAGCTGATGAGTAAGCCGTGCTATCTACAATCCTGTTTGGGCATGATTCAGGCTGTTTCACTTTCTAATGCGACTGTTGCTGAATTTAATGGTCTTGTAATTTATTTTGTTGTATTAATGTTGTGTCTTATATCTTGATAAAAAATGTTGCGTATTACTAAAATGTTGGTGCTTAAAAATTGATATTTTTTCACTGCCAAAAATTGCATCTTTGTTGAAGTAACAGGCTTTTGTATTGCATTATCGTGTACTTACCCCTTTTTCTTTTATTGTACACGACTCCATCCAGATTTCAATCGTCCCTATGTCTCGTGTTTCTGTGCCTTTTTGCAACAACCGGCTACGATTTCAACCCGATCGTCGGTTAATGGTAATGCTTGAACTTTCCGGTAATTTTTCATACATTATCTTTCTCTAAAATGGGTTTATTTTTTATATTTGTAACTATTGTTAGTATATAATTTATTTTCTATATTTTACTAGCTGTCGCCCGTTAGTTAGTACGTAAGTAAGTATCTTTTCGTGGTTGATGGTGGGGACGAATAATTTTCCCGAAGAAAAAGTTATCCTAAATGTCGCCCCCAGTTATAAACTAATGTACTATTGCATAATTTGGAAAAACTTAACTACAGTAGTATTACGTCCCAATTTTAGAGTTCTTAATCCTGAATAGAATACGTAGCAATTACATTATTTAAAAAAATATTTTCAGATTTAGTTTTATCCCTGTTTCAAAATTATTATAGGTACATAGATTTCTAAGGATATCCATGTGTTAACAATATATCCATCTGTTTTGCTTATACAAGATGAAATAATTACTTGCATAATGTGATCTTCTTTACATAATATATTTAAAATTAACAAATAAATTAGCTACCGTTAATCAGTTACAAAATTTAAATGTCGACTCATTTTGAATTAAAAATGTTAACTATTTTCAAAGCAAGCTAATGGTTGGCGCGGATTTTAATAAACATGAGTGCAAATTATACTGCAAATTTGACTCATACATAATACAGATTAGGTAAACCAGACCGGGGTGAACTTTCTACGGCAGCGCGTGGGTATAACAAGTGCTGTGCATTAATTAGCTGCAACTGTACCCTAGACTATCTACACGAATATATAAATATCAGCCGCAACATATATTTATTAACAAATATACAGCATATACTGAGCTAAATTTTATAAAAAATTGCATACATAGCAAAGTATTGAAGATAGAATTTTTTTGTGGTACCCCCACTCTCCCCCACGCACACGCACCTGCAGTAATATCCAATATTAATGGGAAGCCCTGTATATGCAAATATTAATAATAACCGGTGTTAGTCCGGGCTCCTTTGTAGAATAAACCATCTGCCTTCCTGCCAGGTCGCTCGTAAAATGTGAGCATAGGCTTATTGTCACTAACACCATGACATCCGACTAGGTGGTAGAGTTTCGCAGCGATTTACCCTGATTGGTACCCCCTTATCTATTCTTGAAGCCACGACGTCAGTGCTTGCCGTTGACGTGTTCCAGTTCGGAGGATAAAGTAGCCGTTAACTTACTTTTACTTGAGTCCTGATATCCGGGCCTCAGATTGGCAACGGACTATTACCAACCTTGGTCTCTTTAGGCGGCGTGAATTTCTTACCATCAGGAAATCCGTACGCTTGTTTGCCTTCATTTATCATAAAAAAGGCCAGATCGTTACGCAAAACTTTACCTATCTGCCATCCGCGAGGGTTGAGTTTGACTCGAAATAAGGTCAGGTATTTGTGTTAGGAATATATTTGTCTGTTTTTCTGGGTCTTGGTATTTACTAAATGTTTTGGAGTTTCTACTTGAGTAATTTTTATATATTAGTATTGTAGACTGCCATCCCTACTTGGCGATAGTCTTGCCACCTATCACATTGTGGGACGTAACTGTTTTCCGCTAGTCGTGGGTGCCCTGGTTGTGACTCTGCCTATCCCTTCGGGGTTATGGACGTGAAGATATTTACTTACATCTGTACTTAAAGAATACAATTTTCCTACTTCCTGGTCGCACTTCTTATTTATTTATTTGTTTTTATACTTTTTTTCGTCGACGACTGGCGAAAAATATTTGGCAATCCTGTTGGCTGAAAAATAATAAAACTAAATAGAGAAAAGTACAAGTATTATTTATAAATTGTGTCTATTTATTTAATATTACGTAAAATACATCAGTGTCTGTCCGTCATAGCTTCCCAAGTCGTAAGTATGAATGGATATAATAAATGAATATTCGATCCTGACTATACATCTGAGTCAGCTTATCTTATTTATTATTTTTACCGTTTGACCTTTGCTTGTTTTAGGATGTATGATGGTATTTAACGGTCAATTAACATATGCCTGTGTATGGTGAGACCTGTTTATCCTCTTTCTTATCGTCTACGATAGTACAAACACTCGTAATATATTACAGCACATAATATATCGTATCTGGTCACTTGAAACTTGATATTTAGCGGTCATCAACTGTAAATTCTGTCCACATTCTTGCCTTGTATTCTCGAACCAATCCCCATCTTGGGAAACTTTAAGATAGAACTGAAACCAATCTCCATCTTCAGGATCTTTATGCCCTTCATAGTCATTCTTAAAACTCAAGTAATCATTCCTATTTTTGCCCATATTCCCAGCCCAAGTTTTTTTGCGAGTTTCGCGAGCTACGGTTTGTTTCTAACTAATATCATGATTAATATTATATGGGTGTAATTGTGACGACTTGCCTGGATTTGTATCAAAGTCTGAACTATTTCTAAAATAACGTCGGAGCTAGCCTCTGTTAAGGTTCGCCTTAGACAGTAGGTTAAAAAAAATTGACACGCATGCATGAGGTTGGGAATACAACACTACCTTTGATGTCTTGGTGACTACATGTACTTCCAACCATCTTCAGAAAAACCGAGTACTTTAAAGTGACACAAAAATAACCTTGCAATACAACTCCTAGTGGGTGGTGCTTACTTGCCCTCAGATGTTACGATTACGTTAGCTTCTTTTAAAAAATATTTATACAAGCAAATAATGAACATACTCGTAAAAAGAAACATTTAAATAAGCAAAGGATGCACGTAAAACTTTTGTACCTACTATTTAGTAACTACATGAACCACGAATTATTTCCCGTGTTGGTCCGGTTTCCTTTGCAGTATAGACAACCTGCCTTCCTGCCAGGCAACTGAGCATAGCCTTACCGTCACTAACACCGTGACATCTGACTAGATGGGACTAGGTGGTAGAGATTCGCAGTCACTCGCCCGGATTGGAACCCCCACCTTACCTATTCCGGCTGCCATAACGTAAGCGCTTGCCGTTGACGTGTTCTGGTCCGGAGGATATAGTAGCCGGTAAACGTACTACTGCTCGTGGCCTAACATCCCGGCCGCAGGTTGGCAACACACCATTACAATTTTAGATGTCTTTAGCGGCGTGAATTTCTTACCATCGGGAAATCCGTCTGCTTGTTTGCCTTCTAATATCATAAAAAAATATATGATTATCAAGTTAGATACATCGACTGACCCACAATTACGATGTCAATTAAAATATATACATTAGTCGGATTAAGAAGTGAATAGCAAACCTCAACAACGATGATGATGAAATAACTCCTCAGAAATTCTATGTTTTAAATGTTTGAAATTGAAGGTCTCAAACAATTATAACGATTCATCAATTCAATTTTCAATAGCATTTGTAATAAAAGTTTACAATTGTTACCTTGTCTATGATTCGATTGTATATGACGCTACCTTCACCTTTCGATTGAATCGACTATATTTTAAACTATTTTATTTGACCGTCTCGTCTCTTCGGTCAAGGGCCAAAGGTAGACACGTCATTAAACAGTCACGAAGGTTCTACGTCCATGCATAAACGAAAGTTTCGTATTTTTTTTTATATTGACCTCCAGCGAATTGACTCGAAACCCACCTGAAGGAAAGTTTAGGTAGATTCTAAGGTCACCTAAAAGACCACCTACTCACTCTTTCTTTGAATACATACTTCCAAATTATACTGTTCCGGAAAACGACGAAGTTTTACCTTGAGTCGAAACGAAACAAATGTGAATCTCACCTGTAACGAAAAACCCATTTAGAAGGCACGTAGGACTGAGTATCTATAAAACAACAATTCGAATAACCGGTATAAAGAAATGAAATAAAACTTTCGCCACAGGAATGGAATCCTTGGTAGCTTAAATGGACAGAGCATTCGTCGGCTTGAGACGAAAGAGCACGGGTTCAAATCCTGTCTGGGGCGAAATTTTACTCAATCACAGCGCAAGAGATAAAATTCAAATCAGGCTATTTACCATGTAATGGCTCAAATAAACCTCAGTGTTCTACGAGGTGTATAATAAATTTCCAATCTGAGGTTGGGATTTTAAGCGAGTCAATTACTGACTGTTTTACTCTCCAAACCAGAATGCAGAAATCTAGAACTGACAGGCGGCAGACGATGGTAGAAATCCCGACAAGTAGTCACCTATAATGAATGTAAGAATAGTAGCTAAATTAATTACATCATGCATGCAAAATTGTGATAAGATAAATGAACTAACAGTAAATCAAATTACTTAGCAAATTCGTTACAAAACGCCTCATTAATAAGAATGAAGAATTAATAATCTCATTGAGTGTTAGGCAAGACGAAGTAGACTTATTACATAACAGTCCATAGTTAAAGCAAGAGCATAGTCTAGCAGTGAGACTTTACAGATGTAGGTATTTAGAAAAAACAATGCGACTGCCACATGTCTATGATAAGCACCGCAATAATACTGACAACTTTTATTAAGTATTTTGGTGAAGATCTGAATAAATATTATTTTTACGCAAGACCCATGGTATAATAATATTTACTTTTATATTCTTATTTCGTATTCGAAAAAAAATAAAGAGATATAATAGCGTGCTAAGCGATAATTCCTAGGCGGTATTTAGCTTCGTAGCGCATACGGTTTCTTTTTAATGAATGTTATCTCAGCTTTTACTTCATTAAAATTTCCCCAGGAGTGTTCATGTAATTGAAAAAATCGCCTAAAGTAATTGTCTTATTTCCAAAAACAAACCAGTCAAGTATTTAGATTATCTTCATGTTTTGAACATTTATTTTGTATGAAGAAAAAAAAACTAAAATTAAACAAATTACGATTGCGGACAAGATTTAAAAAAATAAAAGGATGTTAGTCAGATTGTGCAAGTCTACCGGCTACCCTGCCCTCCGGGCTGTTACAACGACCGAGTCCTAATAGCGGCAGGAATAGACAATGTAGTAGATCCCTAATAGGGCAAGTTGCTTCACAAAAGATAGCGGCCAGTTGGACGAGCCGAGACAGGGCGCATCTCAGCGCAATAATCCGCCTAGATCGCTTGCATACATTTTGTATGGAGCAACGCCCACCGATTTTTCCGCGGCGGGTTTCCGCGAGGCACGCCGCGCGCATACCCCGATGCGGCCCACGGTGACCAAAGATCCTGATATTACTGTTAACAAAAGAGCACTTTGGTATTTTAACGCTAAAGTTTCGTGCAACAACTACTAGAGGCGCCACTTTCCATACTTTAAGATTCGTATGACAACTACTAGATGGCGCAACTTTCCATACTTAACGACTATAACGTCGAGTGGCCTCTCTATTTCGTTGCTCTACTTTGGTACTGAGTAACAAAATCCGCGCCAATGCGATGCGGCCCAGCCCTCATCAGTGGGCTTTGCAATGCGATGCGCCCCGGCCCGATAGTTCCGCCCCGTCAACAGTGGGCGCTATCCATAATACTACCACCAGTACTCTTGTTAGTAATGACCTATATTTTAACCAGTGCTCGCTACTAATGAGCTGCCTGACAGTGAGGCAGACGGTCTGTTCAACTTAGCGGACCCAGACCAACACGGGAATATCAACAACTTCACTGCATAGCATAAATCAAAGTCGCGTTCTCTGGCCCTATGTCCCTTCGTATGCTTAAATCTTTCAAACAACGCAATAGATTTTGATACGGTTTTTAAATAGATAAAATGGTTAAGGAGGAAGGTTTATATGTATATTTTATACTCGTGTAAAGCCGGGGCTAGCCGCTAGTAATTTATAAAGCATAAAAATATGAACAAATTCCGGCTAGACTATCCTCTTTACTCAATAATTAATTAGCAGAAATGTTAACATGAGCCTAGTGAAAGCATTGTTTCGGTTCTGACCCGGGCAAGGTACAGAATCCATTGTGGGAAGTGCGTAGGCGGAGTAGGAGTAGATAAGCTAGATTTCAATACAGCAAGCGACTTATTTAGACCTCAATTTGCGACTCATCTTCATTATGTTGTTTAGGGTCGGGGGAAATTATAATGGACGATTAAGGGTCATTTTATAGACACTTAACTTAATTCGATATCAATTATTCTAATTATAAGAAAAGTCAATAAACGAACCTTAAACAAACCTGTTAGTAGAGCTACCGAAGAATCATCAATTCAAATTTTTGCTTTTTTGCTTCGAAATGCAATTTTTGTTGCATCTGTCTGTCGCGCTTTATGCATACCTATAATTAAAGATTCGAGATCTAATATACGTGGCTTTTAAAAAAAAAATCAACAGCAAACGGATGATAGGTGAATGAATGATTGATTGATGATTCATGTTATTATGAAAGTCATGTTGAATTTAAGCAAAGCTGATGTCCAAACTCCTAATTAAACTAAACTAAATAAAAATTCTACGCCCATGAATCCCCAGGTAAACGGCTACTTGTCTCATTACTACACAATCGTTGTATTAAAAAAAAACATTTTTTTTTTCATCAGCAACAAGAGAAGAAGGTTGCGGGTTTGATTTATGTGTCAGGTAAAACTTTTTATTTCTTGTAAGAAAATTTATATCTATAAAACACAATTTATATATTGCACTGGTACTTTCCACAATATATTTTTTGTTATAATATTTCAGCCAACCGGTTTCGCTATTTAAGCATCATCAGGGCTATAACAACCAACCGAGCAACGGCGATAAGAAGTATCGAAACTGTTATATCCAGAACTAAAATTATTATAAACTTTGTGACATGTACTAGTGTTATGTTTGTAATGTTTCAAAAACAGAGTTGTAATAATCCAGCTCGACATCCAGCTGGGATGTCAATTGTAATCGATAAATCCGTATCGTGGGCGTAATACCGTCTGGGCGGTTAAACAGCAATCAAAAACAGATTCAAAATGTCGATATGGCGACACTGAGTAGGTGTTGGAGTTCTTTCAATCTTAACCGGTAATGCACTATCACCACACCAGTACCGGTCACCGTAACATTCTTATATTCCATATCATTCCATACCAGTCAACGTCTTGCTCCTGATTGGAAGTTAGTGCAGCCGGTACATTTACGCAAAAGACCATTCCAGTCCAAGGCTTACAGCATACCAAAACCATCTTTGACATTTTTTTCCCGTCAGAGTGTCCGTCTGATCTCTTCTTTCAATCCTATTAACATTATAAATTCGAAAGTTTGTATGTTTGTAACTCCTTCACGCAAAAGCTGCATAACAGATTTTCATGAAACTTGGTACACACATAGAGGGTAACTTGGATTAACACATAGAATGCCGAAAAAATGTTCCTGTAGGACCATTACGCGCCGGACATGCCATGAGCTACAGCAAGTACTACATAGTTCAACTCCGGTGAAGTTGTAAAAAGGCGAGGTTTGCAACACATTTACCATTCAAAAAAACATTTAGTATACTATTTTTAATTTTATGTTTGTGTTCTGTGAATTACTGTAAAAATCATGATATACGATGCGTTGACCAACATTTCGTACAAAAACGTCATCTTTAAGTTGGCGTAGAGCTGATAGATAACGGATACTACTCGTAACAAAGTGTACTAAAAAACAGTCCCGTGCTAGGGTTAAACTGGATAAATAAATAAGAAATAAAGTCACGCATACAAGAAAAAACGATTATTGTTTTTTTTAATTGAATATAATATATTCTTACTTATGAAGTCGAGTTTTCAGTTAGTTTATTTATATGTTAAAGAAGAGTGCAAATATCTGAAGTACCATGAATATAATTCAAGATGAACTACTATGTACTTATGTGAGGTGGCTTAGTACGAGCAACCACATGACACACATAAAAAGGTAATCAAAACATAGAATATCATGTTGATAGGTCAGTAAACGCCAATATCCTTAATATCTATTGCATTTTTGTAACAAACCGGAAAACTTCTGTGGTTTAGCGGTTCAGTTGTTGGACATGAGGTCCCGGGTTCGAATCCCGGGTCGGGCAACAAAAATAAATTAGTAAATGTATATTTTCAATAATATCAAGTCCGACAGCGGACCGCTAGACCATAGAGACGATACAACATAACAATAAAAAATAATGTTAACCTACAATATAGAAAATGGCGTACATACGGTACTCCTGCGTACGCTCCACATACCTGCAAAGATAAAACATTGCGTTAATATGCAAATCATATGCACAGCGTGTCAGATTATCAGCGCCATCTTTCATGCTCCTGTGATCGGTTTGAAAGCGTGACGAATTCGAGATAAACGTTGATATTATTATGTTTTCGATTTTTATATGCGTATACCATAAATTGACAAGAAAGAATAATTATTAGCTACATGTCGTATTACAAATTATTATACTTTTATTATTTATACCTACGCCTTGTCAGAAATAAGATCATCTTTTGAACTAATCGTTCACGACAAATCCCGTTCGTGGCAAGCAGATAGTGTCGAGTGCCAAATGTCATGATCCCTGCATACCGGTCTAGTTTTCTGCGTATTGTTTCTTTCTCAAGCGTATTGTTCGTCTATTTTTTTTTTTAATCTGCCGTCATCTACTTTACTGCGTAAGCGAACCAACGCAGCATGGCATTTTTTTATTTTTACACTAACACTTTCTTACAATCCCACTCTTATTCGGATCTAACAGCGTTTTAAGTAGCGCTCTCATTTAGAACGAATTTTTCAGGTAGTTTCATGTTTTTTCTGACATACCCAACTTACGATTTGAAATACCTTATACAGCGCTCTATTCACACTTTTCTCTGGACGCAGACTCTTTCTAAATCCACGGTGTACCTTCTACCCTAAAAGCACTACCAAGATTCCATGAACCAGTTCTATAACATCAACAATAAAACTCTTCTATTAGTCCTGACTCCTGGCTACGTCTTCTTCAAATACCATTACGCTTTATTCTCGGTCAAATGTAATCGTTTGAACTGTATATAAAAAAAGTAAAAGTATTGTAGGAATTAGACTTAAGTACATAATTTTGCAAACGTTCAAGTGGTTATCACTTTCCATTAGGTACCAGTTTGCTACTCTTCTATAAAAGAAAACAATAAGTACAGTTCTGATAAACTGGAAATACACAAGCTGGCGAATGATTTAATGTAGGGGCGTCGTTAAGACAAATATAAAATATTTAGCCAAGTCATCAAACAAGAAGCTTAACTGTCATAAGTTACGGTACATAGGATAAGCTCATTTTACAGGGCAAGGCCGAGACGAGCTTCGTTGAAGGATGCCGTTGAAAGTTCTCGGTCAAGGTTTATTGTAGGATCTATTTCGTGCCCTTTCCCGATTTGTGTATTTTTAGCCGACGCTAAAAGATAGGATTACCAATTCAACTGCTTGGTGTTGTATGTTTATTACTCGACTACTAGCCACTCGGCCAATAAGTCATCGATTTTAATGGTCCTTTCTTGGAAAGGTAGGTCATGATTCCGAGGTAGACCCATATAAAAATTATCACAATTCGATCATTAGTTTTTGAGTTATACCAATGAAAATTTATGCAAGTAGATAATATTATATCAAAATGCTCTTGTCGGATGTCGATAAAATTATGCTATCTAAAAAAATTAAAATCTTTTGTTGCAATTTTTTTTGCGCTGAATTATGTATAACTACCGCATGACATAACACAAAACACTTGGTACATTTCACACGAGGGGCAAGGCTGAGACGAGGTTCGTCGAAGGATACCGGCTAAAGGTCTCGGTCAAGGTTTACGGCGGAAGCCACTATCCAATATCGATTTTTCGTTTCTGGTATTCGAACATTAGTTACATGAAGAAATAAAATATGTAACGGCAATCACCATTGCCAGTCTCGAAGTTAAGAATTTTCAATATATATCATAAGTTTCAAAATGATTTCGTAAAACTAATATATATAGCATCGAAAGGTTTCACAATAATTAAGCGCAGTAAAACCGCGAAACCGACTCCGACTCAAATGAGTTGGAAATGGTCGAATATAAATTTTATCAACATCCTACTAATAGCTTTGAGTCCTACTAATAGCTTAACTAGCGGCCCGCATCGAATTTGCACGGTTATGAAATATACATATAAACCTTCCTCTTCCATCACTTTATCTATTAACAAAACCGTATCAAAATCCTTTGCGTAGTTTCGATGATTTAAGCATACAAAGGGACCTAGGGAAAGAGGAAGCGACTTTGTTTTATACTGTGTAGTGATAAATAAATTGTTAGCTTATGTCGACGACCTTATCAACCACTAGAAGTCATGTTGTGATAAAATTAATGTGAGACCACTTCGGACTCATGACTTATCTTTCTAAACAAGAGCCTTTAAAATCGGTTGGCTATTAGCTAAGTAATCGCATAACGAACATAAAAAAAATATACGTCAAATTGAGACCTTCTTCTTTTATGCTTGAGGTTTAAAATCGAGTTTAGCGAGAAGTGAATTTTTTTTTCTATTAATCGAATGTATTTCTGCCCCAACTCGTAATATACTACGGGTACGGGTACGCCTATGGGTCACAGGCTAGATATCATACACATTTTTTTATGATTCTGATGGATAATTATTCAAATGTTGTTTCGTAAACCCACCATTCAAACCCACGAAGGGTTACAGATTTTCCTAAAATAAATTTTATTTTAAATTTCCCTTCTCAAAGTTGTCTTTCATAATGGCATCTAGCTTCTGTTAAGGGGCTGATTTTGGCATAAAATGTTATAAACTTTTTAAAATTTACAATTACAAAAATGTATACAAATATCTACATAAAATTATTTAGCTTACACGAGTTTACTTAAAATGAGCTTACCCGGATACGTTTTCAAGTTAGAATTATGTTATTTTCTTTGATATTTTACTGATAGATAGAAAAGATTAGTAAATATGATCTTCAACCGAATTTTGGCCGTGGCCAACACTTCGACAATAGATAGCGCTCACTCGTCCTCTTGGCTAGGCCTTCCACCTTGCCGTGCTGAATCACCGAGGAAACCAAGCCCATTAGCATTAGCTGAATTGTGTTGCCATTCCCAAGGACAGCAAGTTACAGCTGCCTTACTTGTACTTGTACTTACTGACTTCTTGTATCAAAAAGAGGGAGCTTCAGTAGGTACAATAAAAGTTTCGCCAAAATTGGATTACTAGTTAAAATACAGAATATTGCAATTATAACATCAGTATTGATTTTCTTTGAAATTACTTATTCATAGATATGGATCTATAAGCTTCTTGGATACAACATAATGAAAACGCATAAAACATTTGGTACATTTCACACGAGGGCAAGGCTGAGACGAGGTTCGCTGAAGGATGCCTTGCAAAGGTCTCGGTCAAGGTTTACTGCGGAATCCATTACCGTATCGATTTCCCTGTTTTTATAGCGAAGATCGGCGGCGGCAACTCGCAACCGGCAGGTTTATGTTTATTGCGCCTTTTACTGTGTGTTTCACCTTTTATGCTACAGTGTATGTACTAGCCTAGCGATACCTAAAGTAAGTTCCGTAGAAAACTAATGAGTTTCCTTTATTTATTTATTTATTTAAAAAGCATTTATTTAACTTGTAATATATGTATGTTTGTCCGTTGGGAATCTTGCACTTGATCCTCTTCCCAGTTACCAATAGAGCTGAAATTTTTCATGTATGTGGAGATCATCAATCATCATGACATCAATCATTCATCATTACATGGATCAATCATCATAACATCTAGCAGATCTGACGATGGAAGGTGAGCATAGAAACACCTAAAATTTCCAAAATCCTATCATCTTTGGTAGTCTCTCAATGAAAATCAAAAATGAATATTTTCCATGTCTACTTTATTAATAGTTTATCACAAAAACTTATATTTTTTAACTAAGATCTGTTTTAAGAAGTAGAGTTGAGAATAAAGAAATATATTAACATACATGCTAACATGCTCCTCCTTCTTTCAAATTCGGTTAAAAAGTTAAATTTTGTAATAGAGAAATGAAATTTTGTGTAGTGCATTTTTAACAATGGTGTTTGTTTTTATACAAATTAGTGTTTTTAATTTGTAATCACTTTGTACAAGGTTATACAAAAAATATATTTGTTGGGCGTTAAGTCTGAACAGTTTTTTTTTATAACTGTATTGTTTACAACAGACTTTTCAGAGTTGAAGATAAGTTAGCAAATTCAGTTAACAATAGTTTATGGACAATAATTACCCTAAATTGTGGTATAATGCAAGCCACTGTGCTAGTTGTAATTATCTAACATTACAAGCAACCGAACAATAGACCTACGGTTGTCTGCAGGCCACTTAACTGGTCATAAATTTCATGACGTAAGTTTATGTCAAAGATAGCCTGTTTTAGGTATATCATTATTATTACTTCTCTATTTCGTCCACTACAGAATAGATTTCTACCACAGTCGTCAAGTCTTGTACTCGTTGATCTTTCGTATCTACCATTTTCCGGTGACTTTGACCACGTCGTCAGCACAACTAGTAAGATTAAAGACGTACTTCCACAACTCACCGCACGATCTTAAACGTGGAGATATGACAACCCCAAAGCTTGCTAATAATTTCGAAAAATTGCAATCGGTCACATAAATGACATGACAGAGTTCAGTAACGGGTCTCCTTTTTCAACTCTTCAAGCACGAATTTCCATACTAAAAACGAATTTTCGAGTACTCCACAAAGTTTTATAATAACAACAAAAAAATGCAAGAAAAACTTCAAAAAATCCAGCAAAAACACGCCCATGGGATTCGGATAATGGAGTTACGTACTGAAGTATAGGAACAAAAAGACAAAGAGAATGGAATGTTGAAAAAAAAGTTGTGCGCATTCAGAGGAAATTACGAATTGCATGAAACAATGGACGATGCAAATTGCGACCGCTCCATGCATTTTATTTATTAAGAGGCCACAAAAAAGATGCAACTTGTTCAATTCAATGCACCATAAAGGGTAGCCCACCATATGCTTTTATGGAAGCCCCGATGTCAGAGAAATATTGAATATTAAACCGAAACAGGGATTGAGGAAAACATTTAAATGTATATTATATACCAAAGTCCAAAAATACAATGTTTTTTGTGAATCAGATAATAAGAATATTTTTGAAGAGATAGACACCCGAACTTTAGAACAGATTATCAGTTTTTAAAAGCGTTGAAAGGTTTATTATAAAATTGACTATGGGTAAAAACAACACACATTAAACTTAGCTTCTATGTTGGATATAAGATAACCAGTCACTGGGATACTCCTCAGTATTACAGATGCTTTCCAGCCCTTTTAGGAATGATGATGCTTTTTCCTTAAAGGCCTTATCTGTTCAGAAACACCACCGTTGGATCTCCAAAAGTTGTACGAGGTAAGAAATGTCCTCCGAATGGCACACCCGATGATTGCCAAACCTCAAGATGATGGGCATGAAACTTTAAGCTTTGACGCGATGTCCGAAGATGAAAATCAGCGACTGGTATCAAACTAAACAATTACTCGTCAACGACGGCTGACTACGGTGGAAGACAGTGAGTAAATTGAGCCTCTCTTTTTCCTGCTGACTTTATCTATAATGTTGCATGTGCCTACTGGTATTTGTAAATCGCATCAAAATTATTAAGAGATGGAGCTGATTTGATAATAAAACCGTAAAATGACCATAGGAACTTTTAAATTCCAAACATAGAACTATCGTTATTGGGCTCATTTGCTATGTTTTGAATAGACTTAGACTTCTCAAATATACTGCTGGGAATAGCCTATACAAACTACTAAAAATAGCTCATACTAATACAAGCTTATTACAATTTTTTTTTCTATTATTTTAAAGAAAGAAAAAATTAGGCTGTAATTTCATACAAAATATAACGAAGTGGATATAGAATTAAATTAAATAGGTTTTTAGCTAAAAATGTACATTTTTTTATTTTAGAATTTGCCTTGTGTTGGGTTAAATTTCTATAAATTTTGAAGCAAGACGAAATTTCGCCCCAGGCAGAATTTGAAACTGTAACCTTTCGTCTCAAGCCGA
This sequence comes from Calephelis virginiensis, assembly GCA_002245475.1. Classification (NCBI taxonomy): domain Eukaryota; kingdom Metazoa; phylum Arthropoda; class Insecta; order Lepidoptera; family Riodinidae; genus Calephelis; species Calephelis virginiensis. The sequence goes on from NJDC01001027.1 coordinate 488,553, forward strand.
AGAATGTTCTAACAAATTGATTAAACTACTGAGGATTAAAGTCCCGTGGCGATATTTTAAACTCTTCTCTTTACCATTAACGCGGGTAGTTATATCCTATAGATACACAGTTCGCCACGGGACTTGAATCCTCAGTAGCTCAAATGTTACGAGCATTCTTCGGTTTGAAACAGGTTCAAATTCTGCCAACGGCGAAATAAATTTTTTCTTTTTTTAAAATTTATAGAATTTTAACCCAAGCACAGGGCAAGTGCTAAAATAAAAAAATGTTTTGTAAAAAAAAAACTTATTTGATTCAACTCTAAAGGCACTGTTTTACTTTGTATGAAATAAAAGCCTAAGCTAAGTACATAATACGAGTTCTATTAAAGAAAGTGTGTAATGAGTAAAGGTATTTTATTACAGAAATGTTAGTGCGAGTCGTTGCCGGCGGTCACAGCAATATTTCAAATTATTAGTCCAATTTTCAGTTCCAATGTTAAGCGGAGAAAGTAGACTGCTACTGGTGTTCAGGGACAACTATTCTGGAATAGATTATAAGCTTACAGCGGAAACGGCTTTTTTATTATTAATTTTTATTCTATTATACCGGAGTAAAACGTTTAGTTTATTTGAAAACTTGATAAATAAGGCTACACCATTTACGTTACACTTTTTAACTTTTATGGAGTCTGAATTAGCATATCAATTGTATTATGTATCCGTTATGTACAGTAACTGTAAGAATTAAAGGTGAGCTATAAGACTTTAACATAATAAATTAATGATATCAGCTCCCTTTTTTTATTTACAACAAATGTCACCTTAAAAATTTAATCGAACAACTGAATTTGTTTAAAATAAAACCAAACAACAGTAAAATACCATTCACATACAACTTAATAACAACATCAACAACTAAACATTAAGTTTATTTACAACGACCAATTTTAACAACCTATCTACTGTCAAAGCTGTCAAAAAGTACAAGCTTACTAGAGTTTTGTCGATAAAACATTATTATTACTTTTGGAAAAAATAAAAGTGGTTGCTTGGTAACAGAAATTAAGCAGCTCTATATATTATAGCTCTTGAAACACACTTATAGGTAGAGCCCAAACTACTTAATCTTTTTGATATAGATATCAGTACACTGAATAAATAAAGTTTATTCACTAAATTTAAAAAAAATACCAGATCAGATATAATAATCGGAAATTACCAGACATGTCGTGGAAATACCCTAACCGCCGTAAGTCTAACACATGGACCACACAAAATGAACGCGTGCTATGTGTAAAAGTAGATGTTTATCGGCTGTTTACTACTGGACACTTACAAAAAGCCTATAATTTAGCTCGCAGTGCAGTGAAAAATGTCCGCCGGCTATCTCAATACCCCCTCGCTCTATGATCATATTTATCCTAATATGTCGCGCTCGAACACTAGTGTAAAGTATAATATCTTTATTAAACGAGATATATGCCAATAGCTGCATTTAACTTGTTAAGTATTAGTTACTGATTAATTACAAACAAGGAGCTGGATTTTGCATGACTAATTTAACTTATCTTATGCAGCATTTACTTGTTGCTACCTAGGATAATTTTAATGGTAGCTACCCTCTGCGGCAATACACTAATAATGTCAACTCATTCAGGTGTCAGTGTAGAGTGATGAATAATGATTTTATATTATTATGAAGCTATAGTTATGTAGGTACTTGATTAATCTTAGACAAGGTTTTAGATTTAGACAACAAAATTAAACACCTGTTTCAGTTCTGCTTACTGTTTTGCTAACTAAACTTATTTTAGATGCATGTTATCTTTTTCGAATTACACAAAAACAAAGGAGTTGGAACATTTTAGACATGTCAAATTATGATGATTTTATTCAACGTTTTTTCGAGTGATAGATGATAGATTTAGTAGAGATGTCGTGTACAGACTAATTTGACAGCACTAATAGTGTTTCGTCTCTTTCTATTACTTTCTTTGAAAGAAGATAGCGATAATTTAACGTTAGTTTAGTGAGTGCGCAAGAAAATTAGCACCATTGTCTAAAATTTACATCAAACCAACAACGTGCTACATGTGGATGACGTCGCCACATCTCACTAGTTTAGAATGCAATTTTAGACATTGTTTAGTCAAACGTGTGTTCGACGAGTCTTTAAATTTGTTTGAAAAGTGAGCTCACAAACTATATTTGTTGACCTTATAATGCCATCAATTAAAATTTTCGGATTTTTACTGCTTTTCCTTACATGTATTATAACAACTGTTTGTATGTCTATGGCATCGTAGTTCTTCAGCGGATGGATGGATTTTGATTTTTTTTCTCAAAGTTGACTGGTCTGAAGACCTGTCCAGGCATTCAAGGGCATCAGCACTTTTGAACATATGTGAGACCTAACAATTAGAACACTAACTAATTCTGGTACAACTGAGGTGGTCTGATGATGGAACTCGAAGATAGGGGACGTAGCCCTGGAATGCCAACCGGTGATTCTACCAAGTTTGTATTCATCTTAACTGGATATTTTCTGATGACGAGTACCTGATGCCAAGGATCTGGTAAATGGGAGGTGGCTGATGTATCATAGTTTAAAAATTACAGTATTACATTCGTAATTTTTGCAGTTGATCAAAAAGAGAGGTATTATAAGTTGATATGTGTCTTTCTATCAATGGCATCATAATTTTAGAAGTGATGGAACGATTTGGGGTCTGTTTTTTTTTGAAAGCTGACCTTATCGTAATGGTTCTTAGCGACATTACATATATGTTTTGTACAGATTTTCAATTTTAGGATTTATTTATAATTTTGTAAATTTCGTTCGTTCGTCAACTGAATTCGGTGTTACGTCTTTACCCTGTTACTAATAAAACTTACTCACCTGTTGATCTGGTGTGTAACTTCGTTTTTAGTTAGCAAAAGTGAAGTTACACACCAGATCAACGGGCGCGTAAGTTTATTTACGGGAATCAAAGTACAGTGTTGTTTTAATTAGTAAATAGCGTAGTACTAAAGAAAGCAATATCAAACATCATTGACAGATACAAATATAAAAGGAAGAAAATATGATTTAACGAAGCGTCAAAGATTTAAACGTTGAGTTTTACCTTTCATGGAATAAACTTGATCAAAACTACAATCTAATAAAGATTAAAATATAATCCCTCTCTTAAAAGTCAAGTTACTTGTAGCAGTATTTAAATTGGATTTTATTATGCAGATCACAGACAGCGCTTAAAGGTATGAGGTGACAGATATTTCAAGATATTTCTCATTTGCATTGCAATTGGACTTTCGGCATACCTTATTAATAAGTGAGGATTTACAAGTTACCTATCTCATTACATTCAGATTAAGATTTACTTTCCCCGCTTGCAACAACACAGCGGTGTTGTTACGTAAATAAGAGATACATTTGTACATTCTTATTTTGTATGGATTGAAGAACTATTTTTTTTATGATATGGGAAGGCAAACAAGCAGACGGATTACCTAATGGTAAGAAATTCATCCCGCCTCTAGAAACCACAGGTGGTAATGGTGCGTTGCCAACGTGAGGCTGGCATGTTAGGCCTCGAGCAAAAGTAAGTTTACCGGCTACCTTACCCTTCGAACCGAAACACGTCAATGACAAGCACTGTCGTTATGGTAGCAGGAATAAATAAGGCTGTGATACCGATCTGGACGGGACGCTGCGAAACTCTACCATCTAGGGAGATATCATGGTGTTAGTGGCGGTAAGCTTATGTCCACTTTTTTCGAGCTGCCTGACAGGAAGGCAGATGGTCTTTTCTGCAAAGGAGCCCAGACCAACATGGTGAAAATTATAATAACAATATACTACGACAAGCACTGACATTATGGCGACAGGAATAGGTAAGGCGGTGGTACCAATCCGGGTAAGTCGCTGCAATGTTACGGTGTTAGTGACGGTAAGCCTATGTTCGCCTTTTAGGAGCTTCCTGGCATGAAGGCAGATTGTCTATTCTGCAAAGGAGCCCGGGCCAACCCGACTAAATACCATAAAATAACCAGAGACCCGGTAAAGTTTGTTGTGATATTTAGTTATACAATAAACTTTACCGCCTATATTCATACCTACCAAATATATGAAAACCATAACAAAGATAAACACATTCACAAATATTTTTATACATAACCAACTAAGCCCACAGATGTATTTAGGACTACTTACTACTTTTAATATTGATTTGTTTTTTTTTAATATGAATATTTTCTTGACAAAAACGAACACAACAAAAAGTGATGAGATGGCCAAAGGAAATGGTAATTCATTTTTGTTTATACAGAATGTACTTGTGCTGTGTAAAGAAAATATGGTGCCCCTATACGCTCGAAGGAATAACCGCCCCAATCGACAATTACTCCCAGCCTCTGGTTCCTTAAACGACATCATTAGTGTCAGCAATTTATTTATTTACTTTCGTTACAGACTGCATGAGGTCCCGGGTTCGAATCCCGGGTCGGGCAACAACAAGAAAATTTGGTTTTTCCAATTTTCTCATAAAATGATGCTCAGGATTGGATATGTGCCCGGTTGGCGATAGGCTTGCCACCTATCACATTGTGGTACTTAGCATCTTCGGCTAGTCGTGGGTGCCCTGGTTGTGCCTCTGCCTAACTCTTCAGGGATCTGGGCGTGAAGATACTTTACTTACGTTATTTTTAAGTGATAAGAAAGCTAACAAGCACACGGCTATCCTGATGGTAAGAAACAATCATTGCCTAAGTAAATAAATAGATGTCATAAATATCTCAATGTGCTGAAAACGGGTTGTTAGGTCTATCGTACTAATCTACCTGTCTACAGGGTTCCCTACCCTCCGAATCGGAATATGACACTGTAATTATCGCGGCAGAATAGGTAATGTGGTGGAACCTTACCTGGGCAAATTGCTGCACAGCACTCAGCCATCGGACTATTACAAAAACAGGAACGGGGAACAAGTCAAATGTAGCATATTTAAAGAAAGTCTAATTAATTCCTACTAGTGGTCGCCCATTGGTCGAAATTCGATCATTTCAATATCCAAATTTAAATATCTTGTTGATGAGAATGTCATCTTCATTTTTCAAGACCAACTACTTTGTTTTCTAAATAGTTATTGCGCCATCTGTGATCTTTTATCGTTATCATCAATATATCTGTTTGTGTGTGTCAAATGCATACTAGTATGGGTAATGTTTTATTTATTGATTTAATGTACTTTATAAGCATTCTTATTGAAAAATGTAAGCGTTCTGCACTTCTCCTACACATAAACTATAAGTGTGCCAACTGCCACATTTTATGCTCCTGCGTCCGCGCAATTTTCGTAAAAAGGGGTTCAAAAATTTTGGCATCACGTATTTTCCTATTTCAGTTAACGATAAATCAGCCAAAAAGCCAGAAAGTTCTCTAAGGCTTGCAGACGAGTCATTTTACTAATGGCCAAAGTTGAGCGCGTGTGAATCACGCCGAGATGAAAGGTGAGGGTGTTTGGAGCATCGCAGCATAGAATACGCACACCTAATTGTAAATTACAAGCACAGTTATTACGTTCGAGATTGAGTTTGTTATTTGTTAATCTTACCTATTGTAATAAGCTGTGTCTATCGATATTTGCTACTTTCCATCGTCGGCGCTTGGTAAAACTTCCAAATATTCATATTTTTTAATGAGGAAACATTTCACTTATAACAACATCTTAGCAACATATAATTTTATTAGTTATTTATGTTTTTTTTATTTATTTTTATTAGTTATGACTGCCTCATTGGTCTAGTGGCTAGCGTATACGCTTAACTACATCGATCAACCGAGAGGCTCAGGTTCGATTCCCGCGGGGGCAGGCATTTATGTGATGAACATTTAGATGTCTGCATTTCCGGGTCTGGGTGTTTATTAAATTTATTCTGGTATCTATCTCAGTAAATCTATGTATTAGTATCGTTGGCTAACACCCATAACACAAGCATACAATTTGCTTACTTTAGGTTAGATAAATACATACATATATACACGTAAGCATAGATGTCT